>MU158738.1:103795-280068 GCA_015888305.1 Antheraea pernyi | reverse complement strand
TATATATATATATATATATATATATATAGGTAATAGTTTGTTACAGTTCATATTATGTGGTTATATGATTAAATCTTATATTATCCTATGTATTTTTTTTAATAAGATAAGACATACAAAAATAAGGGGTCTTTCTAAAGCCATCGACGCTCTGATCCCGCCCGAAGGCTAAAATGGAAATGGGAGGGCCATGTAGCGAGGCTACAAGATGACAGATGGACCGAACGAGAATGTGGAATGGTCCAAAAGGAAAAGGACCACACGAGATGGCAAGATAACATCAAAAGGACAACGGGCCCAGACTGGCTAAAAGTGGCTCAACATAAGAAGAAATAGATGTCTTTGGAGGAGGCCTCCCCCGAACAGGGGTTTTTGCAAAAAAATAAAAGGGTAGTCATAAACTTTTTTGTAGTTTATGATTATTATATATATTATTTAAGTTCATGTTTATTTTGCAAGAATTATAAGGTTTTGTTATTATTTTTTTTAATTTATTATAATTAAATGCATTTTTGTAAAATCAATTCAGTAAAATCAAATCAAAAGAAGAATTGCGCATATCGCACTCATTTTGAATTCACAAGGCATAGCATAAAGAGATTCTATTCCGTCATAGATTGACCTATCTTTTAAAAGTAGTATTTTTTCTTGGTGAAAGAGACGTCACATCGTTTTCTGTACCGCCAACAAAACGTATACAAAATGTCATACCGATCGGTTGAGTTGTTGAACAAACAAACAAACTCATGTTCGTACTTATAATATTAGTGAATACTAAGCAAAGAACACCAGTGATAAACATTTTTTTTAATAACTAAAACAAACACGACATTTGTAAGGTTAACGCGAAACAAAACATGCATATAGAATAAAAAATATATTCGCACTGATAATAAATAAATTATCGACTTATAATAATTAATCTTGTGGGTGTTTTACGATATAAAGTCTATAAAGGTACGAATGTAATTATAAAACGTGTTAACTCGATAATTTTAAAACGCACATATATGTGCACGAGGAAATAACTCACTTCCTATCGAAAAGCACCTATTTGTCTCGACGACCGGAAGTTTGAAAGCTTGGGCGGAACACACCTGCGACGGTTATGCGATTGACTCTTGCGATTTTTTTGTCGGCGACTCTCCAACATTAAAAATCTCGTGGATGTTTCTTAGTGTTACCTGGTAGGATATATTTAAAGTGTCATAAAACGTAGGTCATGAGTATTTTACTTTTTTTCTAATAATAAAATGTTATTTTTATTATAAGGTGTATTACTAATATATGGGTCGTCTTTCAAATTCTATCTCTGGTAAATAAAATTATATATATATATAAATATTGTCGTAGCATTATTTGTGTAATAGTATACATATTAAGATTAATTTATACATTGGAGGAGACACTATTGATTTGCGTCCGTGCTATTGACTATATCGTGGGAGTAACTATTGCCCTGCATCCGTACTACTGGCTACATCGGGGAGTTACTAATTACTGGCTATTATTTACTCCGTTAAGAAACACCATTGGGTTTTAATCGATATTTTAACCTTTTAACAAAGTTCGATAACGTATAACAGGAATCGATTAAATCAAATAAGTTTAATGTCGTTGTGTGTTATCGAACTTTGTTTTGTGAATATTTATATTATATAACGTACCAGTGTGTATATGTCATTCTTATGTTCCTAAAGGGCTTGAACGGTGATAATGATTTCTGTTGTACTTATGGATTCTTTGGTCGGCTCTTAGCTGTAGTTGGAGCAGGTAGGCGCTATTTTTGTTGAGATTTTTTTTTATTCATATCTCAACAATATTCTCCTTCGTCCCAAAACCTCTAAATATTTGGTTATATTCATGATTTATTATGTCCCAGGATAACGTAGTTTTGGCCCCACTAGTCAGTGTTTTCTGCGCACAAAAGTCGTCTAATGTCTTGCTTTCGGAATAAAAGTCGCAAGTTTGGACGCACGTCACATTCTAGTTACTTATAGACGGTTCGAGCAAGACCCATGCGTCGCTCATGTCCGCTCAACTTTGGCATTGAATTAGCTTACAGTCGTGTATAAACACCGCCAGACTTTGCCAATTGTATGAATATTTTTTTACGCTAACATATATTAGTAGACTTAAATATTCGTCGTCCATATAGGTTGTTAGTGCGGGTTTGTACAATTGTTCGTAAATTAATAGATACTGGTATAACCGGAGAGCTATAAACTCTAACACCATTTTAACCAATTATCATGAATTTCGGCAAACTTTAGTTAATGCCTATCTCATAGTAGGCAGCACTGGACTGTATTTTGTTGTTATATATACTGAGATTTGACGTGGGCGAAATCGAGGACGGTATGTATATGTAACATATATATATGTGTATTTATGGTTTTTAGAATTTTAGACAAAAAAATATTATTAATATAGTATAAAAATCTAAAAACGATTTTTTTTCTTCAAAATGACTACGTTTTTGCTCTGACTGGCCTTTACAGATACACGAGACTACTAAGACGAGTACTTCGACACTCGGCCGACTTTTTTGCGGGATTTTGCAATATCATGTAGTGGATTTTATATTTAATTCATAATTTTACGTAATATAGTTCGGTTATTATGCACAAGTTAAGTGGATGGGATATAATACCACGGAGTATGGGTTCTGACTTGCAGCGGAAACTCCCTGGAAATTTCTAACAAGACGACGACCATCTTATTAGCTCATTGACATCATCGCAAGAAAAGTATCTTTACCTACTCGGACATTGGGAGTAATACGTAATAGAGGATTGGTTGCCAAAATTAAAATAAAAAAAGCACACAGCTGAATGGCAACAAGTCCAAAGGTGTCAAAGTAGCCGAACCTCGCTTGGGCTGTTACTTCGGACGCAACAACGTGAATCTCACTAAACTAAACTAACTAAGCGATACGTAACTATATACATTAGTGAGTCATACATATTATCTAGTTTTATTGCTATACTTCAATAGCATAAATGAAAATGTGAGAGTTTGTTTATTTGTTTGTTACGCTCTCGCGATTTATCGGTCGCGCAATCGGTCATCATTAAATATTGCATATACGTTATAATGGGTACAGAATGGGACACAGGGTACATTTTATCAAGTAAAAAGGACTACTAACAAGGCATGGGTCAAATCAACATTTACGCGAGCAAAGCTGCAAGCAAAAACTAGTAATATTATAGATAAGAAAGTTTGTGTGGATGGACGGTTATTTGTCACCGTTTTATGCAAAAAAACACTGAACGAATTTTAATGAAATGGTATAGTAATATATCTATATATCTTATACAACAAATTAACATATACGTTACCTTCTATCTAGAACAAAGGTACTGTTAAGGATAGGTTAGATTTGAGGCGAACGAATCCGCGAGCAAAAGTTAATGACGTCTTAATTTATGAGTGTCTGATTATCGTGCCATTTCGATAGTTGTCGTACTGCAGAGGTTCCCAATGTGTGCGCCGCGGCCTTCTGGATCTATACCAAGTAAAGAGGGCCGCTGTGGTAGCTTAACTTCGTTATTAGCATATACATGGTAAACTATTAAATTCCCAGCACACACAGATCCACGTTATGGATGTTTTAATATTTGTTTCAATCTAACTAGTATCTTCGTACGTATTTTTATCAACTGTATCTATTTCGACTAGTTTGGTACGGGAGCCGCGCCGCGCCTTGACAAAATAACAAATTTGAAACTGCACCGCGGGCTGAAAAAGTTTGGATACCCCTGTCCTACTGCAAATAATTTGGCGAATTAATTTTCTATTTATGTCCAAATTTATCGTGATTAGTATAAGTCCTCGCCAAACAGTACGCGTTTTTAACACGCGTCAATGTTTACTAGCGTCGCGTACTTCTAGCGTGCGCCCTCTTTTTGAGGGATTTTAGCTTGAATGTACGACGCGTACAACGCGGCGTTCTAACGCGATATTATAGTATAATGCTAGTACGCTTTGACGAGCGTTAAGAACGCGTTCTCCTTGACCAAGCCTTTATAGCGGCTCACTTAGTTATGTCTTGCTGGGTCCTGACTGCAGTACATATGGCGACAAATGCGTCACATAGACTTGTTTTTAGTATTATATATACTCGGCTAGTAATTAGTAAAAGAAAAATAAATATTAAGTATTTAAGTACATACCAATATAAAAACTAATAGAGTATTAAATAGAAGACAAATTTAGTTTCAGAATTAGAAACTCCGAAACTTATTTATTAAATTAGCTGTGCCCGCGAATTCGTACGCGTGGAACTTTATGTAAAAAAACAGTAATTAATAAAGTCATCTGAGTGTAGTAAGTTTATTTAATTATCTACTTTTCTGTCGTACTTAAGTCGCGTCGTCATTAAAATTACAATAACTTTTGATAAATCGAACCGATTTTAATAAAACAAACACTGAATGTCACTTGAAAATATGCTTTATGATTTCCTTGAAAAGGTTTTATCATGAACGCAGTATTTTAGCAGTGATACGTGTCCAAACAAACAGACAGACCTAGACCTAGACACTTGCAACAATTTTCTTTACAAAAATCTAAAAAGTACAAACACGTTAGATTTATGTTATATGTATAGATAGATAGTTTTAGCATAGCAACTATTCCATGTTTGATGATTCCCACTTAACAAACATACAATTATCCTGCTTACTACGACTACTAAATATACTCAAATAATTAACACGACGGTCGCGGTTAGAATTTCCAACAAAATATGTTAATATTCTGTAAATCGAATAAAAATTGTGTACATATATAATCTTGTCCGGATTTGTACAAAGTCTGTAGTTGCGTACTCATTGTTGTCGTATGTTTTATGTTAAAACATTCTTATTGACAAAATCTACCGCATAAATCGCAAGCAGCTGCTTTAAAAAGCGTTCCTGACATACTAACACCAACACGCGACTTCGGTTCGCAATTTCAAATGAAACATTTCACAGTTAAAATAGTCGAAACGAAGTTTTTAACTTTTAACTCTGTTACCTTTTATTCTGATCAAAGTCAAGAAAACACGTAAGCTACATATACATACTAACTGACGGGGCCACGCGTTGCTGTGGCTCAGTTATTCATTATTAAAATATAATTATAAAATTATGATAAAGCGTTTGGTGTTATGAGATTAACAGAATACGTGCACCGTAAAATATACTGGAGTTGAGAAAGAAATTCAAAATTAAAAAGTGGCACCATCTGTGAGATATCTATAACAGTCGGTCCTATAGTTTTCTGTAATAAACTAATTTAAAGCGCCATTTGTTCGAGGCTGAGGGTACTTACAATTAATAACAATTGTCAACATTGACAATAACTTAATTTGTAATTTATAAAAATTGAGGCTATTAATCTATACTAATATTATAAAGTTTGAGAATTTGTGTGTTTGTGACGTTGTAGGGGGTAATCTCAGGAACTACTGGTCCTATTTGAAAAGTTCTATAGCTCATTTATCGGGGAAGGTTAATGGCTATCACGCTAAGACCAATAGGAGCGGAGCACCAATGAAGAATTGTACAAAATCGAGGTTTTTTTACCTCTTGAGAGCTTCTGCAGCGTGTTAGCGTTAGCCCAAAGTAACTATTCCACGCGAACGAAGTCGCGGGCAGAGGCTAGTCGAAATATAAATTGCCATTTACGACGTATCATTTCAATGAATGTCTTAAAAGATACGAGCATCAAAATGTCAATATTACACGTACAAAAAAAAAAGTTGTCTAAAGATACTTACGAAGCTCATTTGACTTTCATGATTTGTAAATTTTAAAGTGTGAAAAATGGATCCAAAATCTTTTGTACATTTATGATGTATACATTATTAAATTAAGTCCATGCAAAGCCGGAGCGCGTTGCTAGTAATTCTATAATCAAATTACATCGAAGTATGTTCAGCCGTTGCTATATTAAATTGGGACAGACAAACTCTCGGTGCTTTATAAGTAAACATACAAAAATACATGAAATCTCAATTCCCAGACAAACAAAGTTTTATTAACATTATTATACGCGATAGAACTGACGCGATGGGTTACTGATTCATAAAGAATTATCATGCGGTATGATGCCCTTACTAGTTCGTAGTAATGTATGATTACTTGAATTTAAATCATAAAGCTGGGAAAACCCAACTGCAAACGACCTTAGTACGCGTAACCTAATTCTTTAATATAATTATATATTATTTATATGGAATTAACACGAGTTATCTTTTTTCCTTGATTAATTATAATTACTGTATTAAATAGTAAATATAATATCAACCGTTAAGTAGTGTTACAAGTGTTGATTATATTTTCAGATTTTCAACATCCAAGTCGCCCTTGTGTATATAATTTATATTCGGAGAATAAAATATAAGCACACGTGGAAAGATGATCACAAAAAAAAGGTTTTTCATTGATCAAACTATAGAAGATAGATCGACGCTTTTGAATAGCGGTAATGTTTTCTTTTTATTTCAAAGCTATCCTTTTGTATTAATGAATGAATTACAATTATTAAAGTAGGATAGTGACATTGTCTTGTGTCTGTAAGTGTTGTGTTTCTCTTTGTGTTTTCCAGTGTCGTAATCTGGAAGAACTATATTATATTTAAAAAAAATAATACTACCTATAAAGTGAATTTCCCATGACTGACTTGACATTGGCAGAATTGGTATCTACGAGAAGCCATTTTGTGAAGTTGAAGTTGAAAGTGTGTTGTGTCAGAGAGAAGAGAGAGATGATCGTGATACACGACATGCAGAAGTCATTGTTAATTGTTTTTTAACGTATTTAGTTACTTCGTACTCCGACTGCACTATAATTTCAACACTAAGGGTAAAAAAAATACTCGAGTAAGTCTAGATGTATGCATTGAACCCCTAAACATATAAATAGCACAATTTATAACACAACATAATTAAAAACATTTCCATACGGTTATTTGGTGTATATTGTGCTCGCGGCGGTTCAGTCTGTCCGCTTCCGATTTCCGCGTATGTTCTTTTATAATTGTATGAACCTGATTTTTTATTGTCCGCATGTTGAATATATTTCCCATAGTAATGAATTCGGAAACATTCACATGATTATAGTGAAATGTTGCAGTTGTATAAATATATCAAAAACCGTTCCGCTTGCACAATCCGCTAGACAAGAAATGTCAGGACAGTAAAAAAGCCATTTTTTATCTTCAGACATCACGCAAAAAATACTCGATATATTTCGATCATTTTAAAAGTGGAAACTTCTTCAGGCTCGTTAAGCGGTATTTCTGGCAGGCGATAAATTTATAATTTAGCGTCATGACATGCTAGTAAGCGTGACCGATGAGATTTTGTATTGAGCTTGTACATCATATGTTTGATTAATTCCTAAACGGTACAAAAATGTATAGAATTATGGTTCCGAGTGGCAATAGATGTGAAAACCACACTAATGTTTATAATTTCAATACAGATTATATAATTTCACTAATCCAAACTATAATTAACTTAAAAATTCAAAACAGAACACAGTTTTGAGTTTTCGCTTCTGTCGGTAGTCCTTATGGCTGTCTCGACTTTTTTTTTGCAACATTTTAGACACTTAATCCTTATCTAAAAAATAGATCATATTTTATTCTCATGGATATCTTGATTGAATATAAAGTTATTAAAGGTCTCTTACAGGCTGATGATGATGATAATGACTAATAAATGACATAAAAAAATTTGTAAGCAAAATATATTTCTACTTTTTTTATGTTTTTATGACGTAACAACAATACACTAGATACGGCATTGCTCGAAAATAGTTATCAGATTAATTGGACACTCGTGAATACGCTCACATTAACAGAACAAAACAGGCCCTTCCAAAAACTGAGTGTATATAAATACATTTTACATGTTTTTTACTTGAGTTAACGCCCTACAAAGGTCGAGATCGCGGTGGAGTGTCGACCGCCTTGTATTTACATAAAGAGTTTCACAAAGTAGATAGTTGAACTCCGCTTCCTTGGCGTGTTCTTTAACCTCTCGACCCTCAGAACGATTAAACGGACTACGTTTATTTATAATATTTATAACAGGAAGCAAATATTTATCTGCGGTTCGGGGAAATTAACCGACAAATAAATGGTTTTTTTACAGACTGTGTAAATGAATTCATCATCGAGACGGTGGAGGTCATCTCGTAATGAATTATCCATTATAACTACGGGTTAAAGAGTTCCGACAACCTCAAATTATATATTTTCTAAAGGAGAGAGCGCCGGTATTTACGGTAGCACAAATCAATTCCTGCCAAGATCATCTACCAGGAATTAATGATAAGAAGCAGTTGTAATTATCAGAGCAAAGAAATGTCCAATGGGTGTTCTCTTTATTTTTCGATTTGTACGTACCTTTATAATCTTCAATTAAAGTAACGTTTAGTGGACCAATCATAATATTTATGTTAGCACCAAACAATTCCTGCCAAGACGGGACTTCTACCAGGAGTTAATGAAAAGAAGAAGTAGTAAGTATCCGAGCCAAGATATGTCCAATCGGTGGTCTCTTTGTTTCGAATTGTAGCTACATTTACAAACTTCAATTAAATTAACGTTTAGTGAGGAATCACTAATATATATGTTAGCACCAAACAATTCCTGGCAAGACGGGACCAGGAAATAATGAAAAGAGGCAGTAGTAACTATCAGAAGAAATAAATGTCCAAAGGCTGTCCTTTTATTTCGAACTGCACCTTTCGAATTGTGCCTACATTTACAAGCTTCATTTAAAATAATTGCCAGTTACACGGTGATTAAAAACTAATCGCTTTTTATTACAGTGTCACTTACCGTTGAATGCCTTTATTCTAAAAGATGGTAGTATACTAAGTTTAGATAATGCACCAGATCTCGAGTGTTGGTGCTGGAACAGGTTACTTGACGATAAATTATTGCCTAGTTAAGCCAAGAGCAATGATACAGTTGTTTTATTATGAAATCGGAATCAATAGACGCGGTGTTTAAGCGTATTTACTACAACTGGGTCGTCATCCCTAAGAGTAGATCGCTTTCATAGGCTAGTTAAAACTATTTTCTGAATGGATGAACCAGAAGTGTTACTGTACACTAACACAGTGTCAACCGACAAACAAAGACGCGTTTTTTAAATTGTTTTTGTTATTATAGTTACTAATACTACGCTCTTTCTATTACTAGTTTCAGATTTAACTTTTTCAGGTACACTACACGCGAATAAAATCAAACGTTTTTTGTTGCAGTAATACGTGGTAGCGGTCAATCAATTGTAGGTGGAAGTGCAAAGTAACGTGCACCATAATATTTAATGATGGATTTACGCAAAGTAACGTTTTCTTCAATCAAATGACATTAAGATATTTTTTATGTTATATATTGTTTTGTCTTCTTGGTTGACTTCAACAAGTATTAAGAATAAAGTTAAATTAATCATTTTTATATTATTCAGGAATTAAAAAACTATGGTTTTCTCAGAGTTTGTAATCGCCAATACATTGTGGGCTGGTGCAGATGATTACGCCTATACCTCCCTCCGCGAAGAGGGCTATGACCCTGCAGTGGGTCTCTTATATACAGATTATGATGATGAAATTCAATTTACTGCAACAATTCTACTGAAATTCTCACTATTCTGCTTTTTTCGATGGTAACAAACGCGACCAAAGTATCATTTTCTTTCATGTATTTACTAGAAACCCTGCTAATAGAAATTCTAAAGGAATAAAAAAAGCAGAAAAGCTGAAAAATTGATCTAGATTACAGAAGTTAAGAAGCCAACCAAATAAAAAGAGTCGTGTCATTAGTAACAATTACCTTCAAAGGATGACAAAAGAAACAAGTACAATGTAGATATAAATATGACGCATAAAAATGATAATACCTTAAATATCTATTTACCGATAGAATTATTACGTTTACTATTAAAGGCTACGTCCTATTCATTGCACGTACTAGAATTTAATACTATTTGTCATTTGTATAAAAGCAATAGTCACAAGCAACAATAATACGTAAACAAAATGTATGGAAATTTTTGAATTTGTCTAGATAATAATCTTCTTTAACCTACACCAGTTGTTCTGTCATCAATCGTATGATTGCCTATTACCTACAAAATAGATTATACGAATACTATCCCCACTTTTTTTTATTAAAAAAATTATTCTTAATTCAAATTCTAGTAAAAACGTTCCGCGTGATATGAAAATCTTTTCAGGTGAGTCTTTATACACTAGCTGTAGTACACTAGCTGACTCGGCTACACATTGCTGTGGCTCTACTGATTTAAATGATTGATTGAAATGTAGATACTTCTACATTTTGAATTAAAATTAGGATAATATATTTGATAGATCAACAGAACACGTTCACTATAAAATAAACTGCAGTTGAAAAAGAAATTCAAACACGTAGCACTATTTTTGACATATCTATAACAATCAGTCCTACAGTTTTCTGTCAACAAACCAATTTATAGCACTATCTATTCTAGACTGATGAATCTTACAATTAATATCAATAATCAATATTGACAATCATTTAATTATCATGTAATTACAAAATGTTGAGGACATTAATCGAAATATAAATTATCCTATCTCTCAAGTTGGACCAAATTATACATAAATGCCGACGTATCATGAAGATCGGTTGAGTAGTTTCAGAGTTCATCGTGGACAAACATCACGACACTGGATTTTTATATATTTAGATTTATTTATATGGTAAAATAAGATTTTATGTTCATAACATCCAGGAAGAAGATCCTTTATCTTTTACCCAGAAAAGCTTAATTTTAAGACGATTAACAATCGGAAGCAATGTATTAACTGATAAATGACAGACTCTCTCCTAACACGACCGTTACTAGACAAGAATCCATTTTACACGGACAAAGAAGATACGTCACTTTCTCCACGAAATAAGAACAGTAAATTAAATTCTACATAAGTATGTCAACTACTGACAATAACGTATTTATCATATAATGCAAACAAGCGATATCACTATACAAACGCTGGATCTATTATTGTTAATAATTGAATAAAATCAATTGTTGGTTCAATCGTTTCTTTGAAAGGTAAGTTGTAATTTAAACCACTTCATTTGCTCTACATTTAAGCTAACAATATGGGTGATGCCCTCATAGACAATATATTGTCAATTGAAAAAAAAACTAGAGAGAATAGGCAAATTAAAAAAAAGTGTGTGTGTACTTATGTACACGCGTTAGAAGTTATACTTCTTTGGTGTAAGAAGATAAAAATGTTTTCAAAAATTTTATCTTTCGCCTTATTCTACGTTTGTAGAAAAAACGACCCCAACGATAGAAAAAAGGGTATTTAATACATTGAAAGTTTTAATACAAAGAAATACAAACAACAAATACAAAGAAATAAAATGTTGACTATAGTTAATTTCAGGGTGTCGGTTTTTCGTGACGGTGTGCGTGCGCATCGTAAAAATTTACTCTCATCATTTTATATATACATACAAGTATAACTTCAATAAATGTATGTAATGTATTCTTGCAAAAATTATGCTAGAAAGAATGAAAAGACATTCATTTGCACACTCATAAATATGAAACACGTACAAACTAAAGACGTACATATATAACAGTGAAAGATAGAAATAAAAATTGACGAGTTAGTGTATGTGTATCGCAAATGGGCTCCGAGTCAGCATATGTGCAGTAGGAGTTTAGTCCTGTATGTTAATTAATACATCTGAAAATTAAAAATCAACTTGTAATCATACCATAAAAGGTGTGTCCGTTTGTTTATACACTTTTCACGTGATAAATAGTGCCGAGAGATATTGCTTCCTAATAAATTTTGGATGGATATGTTCCTAGGAGAAAAGTTAGGCATGATTTGGATGTAATAGGGTTTACCAGACGTTACTCGTGTCCGCAGGAAGTGCATCTCTCATTCCCCTGCACGTGCTCCCTGGGTGCTGCTAAAGAGTAACAAATTTTTGTCCGCTGCACTGTTCCACATATATTAAACCTCGCAGCGACAAATACAGTAAAAAAATGGATACTTTATTTAGCCATACGATAAAATGAAATAAAACCAGAATAAAAGCGAGAAAATTATTCAACTAATGGGTAACTTAATTTCGCATACGTGACATCTATCTATTTGCTGCTGTCTGTCTATACAAATGGATAAAATTGAAGTGTCTGTTCCTAATGTCAAAATAACAGCTTTTTGATAAATGGATATGAGAATATATAAACTACTTAATGAAAAACATTTTTTTTTCTGTCTGTCTGTTTCTTTCGGCAAATCTCTGAAACGGTCGAACTGGTTTTGACTGGACTTTTACTTGCAGATAGCTGATGCTGTAAGGAATAACATAGGCTATTTTGTTTTGGGAAATAAAAATAGGATTCCGAGAAAATATAATCTATACTAATATATAAAGCTGAAGAGTTTGTTTGTTTGTTTGTTTGGTTGAACGCTATGATCTCAGGAACTACCAGTCCGATTTGAGAAAGTCTTTCGGTTTTAGATAGCTCATTTATCGAGGAAGGCTATAGGCTATATATCATCACGCTAAGACCAATAGAAGCAGAGCACCAATGAAGAATGTTTCAAAATCGGGCACTTTTTTTGCTTTTGAGCGATTACGTTATCTATACTAATATATAAAGCTGAAGAGTTTGTTTGTTTGTTTGTTTGTTTGTTTGTTTGTTTGTTTGTTTGTTTGTTTGTTTGTTTGGTTGAACGCTATGATCTCAGGAACTACCAGTCTGATTTGAGAAAGTCTTTCGGTTTTAGATAGTTCATTTATCGAGGAAGGCTATAGGCTATATATCATCACGCTAAGATCAATAGAAGCAGAGCACCAATGAAGAATGTTTCAAAATCGGGCACTTTTTTTGCTTTTGAGCGATTACGTTATTATTATATACGTTGCCATGGTAACGTAGTAAGTAGTAGTAATAATATTCGTCCAATAGGACAGGCGAAGGAATTAATCCATACTGCCAATTCTGAAGTTATGTAGTAAGTATCAAAGCTAACATTTTCAAAGTTTTTTTTTCCTATTCAAATAGTTCATAGGCGAAGGAATTAATCCATACTGCCAATTCTGAAGTTATGTGGTAAGTATCAACGCTAACATTTTCAAAGTTTATTTTGTTTTCGTATTCAAAATTTTATACTACTTTTATTTCCAATTTTTTATTTGTTCTATATTACGTATTATAAAAATAAAGTTTGTGTATGTACAATTAAAATAACAACTTTTTGATGAATGGATATGGCTACAAATGACCAAAAAAAACTTTTTTTATACTTTGTCTATATTTTTATATTATTATATTTTGTCTGTTTGTTTGTTTGTCCTGGGTAATTTCCAAAACGACTGGACCTATTTTAACGGGAATTTTACTTTTTACTGCCAGATAACCGAAATTATAGCGGTTGACATATTCTACTTTATTTGTCCGCGGCTTCGTCCGCATTACTTTGGGCCGATTTTCACGGGGTATTTACTGGTAGATAACAGACCTTAAAAAAGTAATTAATAATCTCAGGAACTACCAGTCCGATTTGAGAAAATCCTTCGGTTTTAAATAACTCATTTATCGAGGAAGGCTACAGGCTATATATCATCACGCTAAGACCAATAGAAGCAGAGCACCAATGAAGAACGTTTCAAAATCGGGCACTTTTTTCCTTTTGAGAGATTTCGTTAGTAGTAGTAATAATATTCGTTCAATAGGACAGGCGAAGGAATTAATCCATACTGCCAATTCTGAAGTTGTCAATATAGGTATTTCTTATATATCCTTTAATCAATTTTATTCCATGTCTAAGTTACAATAAAGGCATAAGCGCCAAATCTTCTATATAATATGTCGTACATTATTTTATCCATCATTATTATTTTCTTAGTCTTCATAATCATAAAACAAAATTGTTCAAATAAAGATTTCGTTAGCGTTAGTATTATATACGTTGCCATGGTAACGTGGTAAGTTTCTATCGCAAACATTTTCGAAGTTTATTTTGTTTTCCTATGGAAAAAGTTTATACTACTTTTATTTCTAATTTTTTATTTGTTCTCTATTACGTATTATAAAAATAAAGTTTATGTATGTACAATTAAAATAACAACTTTTTGATGAATGGCTAAGGCTACAAATGAACAAAAAAAAATTTCTTTATACTTTGTCTATATTTTTATATTAGTATATTTCTCTGTTTGTTTGTTTGTTGCGGGTAATCTCCAAAACGGCTGGACCTATATTTACGGGAATTTTACTTTTTACTGCCAGATAGCCGAAATTATAGCGGTTGACATATTCTATTTTATTTGTCCGCGGTTTCGTCCGCATGGCTATTTCCAAAATGGTTGGACCGATTTTCACGGGGTATTTACTGGTAGATAACAGACCTTATAAAAAGTAATTTAGGTTTTTTATTCGCCTTCGGCCGCAGTGGAATATCCGTAATGCTTGAACTGATTTTCACGGGACTTTCACTGGAAGATAACTCACCTTATAAGAAGTAACTATTTTATTTTGTTTCTCAAGACTTTGTCCGCAATATCCTACTATCTCCTAATTGATTGGACCGACTTTCACGGGGCTTTTACGGGCAGATAACTAGCGGGCTCGGAAGACGTTGTCCCGCCCGGATAATAAAATGAAAACTTTGACAAATTATACCTAAACCTTCCCCATGAATTATCATTCTATCTACTGGTGAAAACAGCATGAAAATGGTAGTTTGTGACTTTATTGCGAACAGATAAGCTGACAGAGGACTTTTTTTAACCGACTTCGAAAAAGGAGGTTACTATGTTCGGTTGTATGTTTTTTTTTATTCATGTTAATCGATATTTTAGTTAATTATGAACCGATTTTAATGATTCTCTTTTTATTTGAATTGGTACACTATGTAGTGATTGACTGCTACCTATGTATTAGTCCATGTGAAATTGATGACGTGAGACGTGTGCCTTACTGACTCCAAGAATAATTATACATAATTGAAAGTCATATATTTGTATGTAATATGATTTATATCATCTTTTTGGTCAATTTGGCGGCCATATTGTCTTATTTACCACGTTTGCTTCTTCATAACTCAGTTATTATAGCAACGTATAAGAATAACTTAAGTATATCGACAATACGGGCATATTATATCTATCTATAAAATAAAAGATTTAAGATATATTGTTCGATAATGTATAGCTTATAATTTTCATTACTTTCTTATATAGTGTTAGTGAGTACTGAGTTTGGTATATAGTAGGTTGAAGTTCCAGTTATGTTGCTGATGATAAATCCCATCCCACTCGATATACTATTTGTATTCATATATCTAATGTACACGTTATATGTTTCAGTTGGCGTGAGTGTCGTAGTACAAATGTTTTTGAAAAAAACTTTTCTGTAATGTACACTTCCACTCACAATTTTCCATTTCTTTAATACATTTTTTAAAAAGCGCGTGCGGAGCCGCGGGTAACAGCTAGTCCCTTATAAAGATACAAACACAGACAGATTCGCGAGTGACTGCTAATACATTTTGATAAAGCTGTAGAATTGTCGTGTCAGTACATTGAAAATACTTTTCAAAAATTATTTACGAGTGATGAAAGCGAGGGAATGTAATACAAAGTATTTTTCTTAGTTTTTCTGTCTGTATATCTGTTCTATTGGATATCTATTCTTCTATATCTTCAAAGTTACTAGATAATTTTTCAATCGGTTGTCACAGATAAATTGAACGCAGCTTAATGCAACAAATAGATAAACAAATTTATTAAATCAAAATCGGTCATGAGGAATATAGACCTTAAGTTAAGTTAGACGAGCTTGCTCGGCTTAACACAGTTTGTAGAAAACTTAAAAGATTGCGTTTCGTGACTTGATTTTCAGACGATGCGTATTATGAATGTGGAGATTTGTTTCAATCAATAATACGGCCAGATATATGTGGCTCTTGTTAGTGAAGCAAATGAGCTCTTTTTACATGCCTCTAATCATACCATTTCAAGCGTTCTACACAATGTTATAAGTGAAAAAATAATATTAAGCGTACGCAGTCGCGGACGTAATTATTGAAGTGAAAACTTCTTTAGGGTATTTGGGAGTGTTTAGGGGTTCTTGTAGAGCCAGAGCCTGTGTACATCTAATATTGATATAGTTTAAAAATTCAAAAGACACAGTTTAGTTCCCATTGTTTTGATTTTTTACTTCTATCGACAGTCCTTATGACTGCCTCGACTTTTATTTCTTAAGATTCAAATTGACCTACTACAAATACCTTTGTGTTCAATAGAAATATTAAAGTTTTGTTAAACGGACGAACCTAACAGATGATCCACAGTTATAATATAATCATGACCGGAATGACAATGCTTCGATGACTTGCACATCCATTACAAACACATGACTGTCGTACCTTCAATTATTTGACATAGCAGATATTCTATTTTATAAGGAAAATACTACAAATACATTTGAAGCAGGGTGGTACGGTCTGCTGAAATTCAGTTTCAGATAATAAATAAATAATTCAATATAACTTTATAGGCTTTAGCATTCGACCATAATCTCATCTGATATTTTAAAGACTGCGCTATCGGCCTGACGGTCTTTCACAGCTTCGTCGGATGACGAATGAGACGCTACATTTAAAAATGAGCTAAATCCAATTTTAGCCGTTCCTTATATTCTACGTTATTTTTCAAGATCTTCCAATTTTCAAGGACTCAAATGCCGATGTGTTTTAAGGTGGTAACACGCTGAACTTAGTGGGGACTGGTGCAGGTCTCGAGTGCAGCTGCCGGAACACACCTAAAGGTGCTTGGTGACAGACTCTCAACGTGAGGGTGGTAGCTAACCAGGCGTGCATAGAAAAAGCTCAACCATCCTACGAGCGTTCGATAGATGAGAGAGGACAGTTCATTGAAAGTACTACAGTAGAACCTTGATAAGTTAAAATCTAAGGGAAACACTAAATATTTTAAGTTATAGAGTTTTGAACTAATCAAGGTTTATGTTAAATTCGCACATGGTGGTAGAGCCACACTGAAACTATTACTGGTTTCAGCATGAATGGGTCGGCTCGTCCGGGGTCGTACCACCCTCTCATAGAAAACCGACGTAAAGTAACAGTGCTTGCATTGTTGCGTTTCGTTCGGTCAGTGAGAGCGCCGGAGGCACGCCTCCCCTCCCCTCTCCTCTCTCCTCTCCCTCTCCCTCCCCTAACCCTTCCCCCCTAAGGATGGCAACGCACTTGCGACTCCTCTGGTGTTGTTAGTGTCCACGGACGGTGATGATCACTTAACATCAGGTGACCAGGTTCGTTTGCCACCAATGATATAAAAAAAAATACTTTCGCCGCACACTTTCTTTAACGCTCAAATCATGCCGTTTCTCGAAGTTTTCTAACCAGCCATAGCTACCTTTAAATTTTGGATTTTCAGCAAATTGCCGAACTCTTCAGCCTTTTCTTCACTATGGGTCTGTAACACTGATGTTTTGGTGTGGACGATGTTTGAACCACGTAAATAAAAATTGCTCCATAATACGGAATTCACCAATTTTTCGTCTTTTACATAAATGACTTTCTCCAGGTTCTCGTTTCTTCAAGAGTTCAGCTTCTTTTTCAATTATTAGTGATAATGTACTTTCGTGTATTCCAAACTGAGCCACAACATCTTTCCTTTTTAATCCACTTTTCACCGCTTTTAATTTATCAGCGTATGCTGCGTGTTGTTAATTTTTGTGTTAACGATTTAACTTGTAAACACGTGCAATCAATAAATTTCGAGAAACTTTTTTTTTGTACATTCATTCAGAACGACTAATTGGCAGACTGTATATGTTACAGAGCTCATTGAAATATTTCTTTAAGTAACTGAGGGCTAATACTGAAATTATTAGTTTAACTTATAGGGGATGCGTATTTTAAGTAATAGAGGCTATGAGGGGAACAGATTATTTTTTGAAGTTTTAGGTTTTTACCTCATCGAGGTTCTACTGTATGTTTCTTTCAATTAGATATATAATGGGTCTAGTAGCTAAATGACCTTGATCTTCCCACCAATATTTTTAATTAACATTTATCATTTAACGCTGTTAATTTAATCATTATTTCCTTATTATATACTTAAATATATTATATATAACATTTATTTTGCCTGTAGTTTGTTATACAGCGAAAAACAAATGAACGAAATAATTAATTTTTTTAATAGTCTAATTAATTTATGAGCCCCAAATTAGTAATCACGTGGCAAATAAGTAAATAATATGAGTTTTAAACTTTACTAGTCCTATGATTTTGAATGTAACGTCTAATGTTAATACTACAACGTTTTTTCCATATGACTACTCATTTGGGACTCATGAATTATTTATTGAATTCCATTAGTGATTAATAGACTATATGATGATTTTAATTATATTAAATAATTACTTCATCTGTGTGTTTTTCGCTATATAATAAATTAAAGGGAAAATAAATGTTAAATTTTGCTATATCGCACCTGACGAACATCAAACTACGTGTAATTATACCAAATCCATCATCAAACTTAACAAGTCAGCAGAAGATTGAGAAATCGTGTAATTTTGATTTTAAATCTGGAAATATTTTCCTAACGTTAAAATTTCGAATCCTGGTTGTAAAGTAATATTTTTAAAATTAGGTCTTAACAATTATATTTAAAAAAAAACTTATATGTAATTAAAAGTTAAAGTGAAACTAAGTGTAGTTCAAGTGAAACTTTCAAAAAGAGAGCCAGAAAAGAGTGTGCGTCACTGTCCCCCAATACCTGAAGGCAAGCGAGACACTGCTCCCACTTTAACTGACACAGTGTTTACCCCCACTACTTTTCGCCAAACACAATCAGAATCTCAATGCCCTCCCATAAGAGGTACGTAAAATTTAAAACTATTAGTATTTGCTATTTCTTACATAAAAGTGAAGACACTGATATAAAGTAATTTATGTTAATTATTTTTTGCGTCGTTATAAATAATTACTATTTCGTTAAAAAAATATACTCGTATAGTCGTTCTATAAAAATATCTTCTTTTATCTAACCATATAATAAGATTATAAATCTAACGTGTTTGTACTTTTTTGATTTTTGTGAAAAGAATTATTTTATTTATTTATTCGAAGGAATATCAACAGCTTTTCAAACATAATTCAAAATACAATAGTAAACTTAAAGCTAATTATAGATATTCACTAATAGATAATGATAGATAGATAGATTACAAGAAAAAGATGTTAAAGTGCTGATTAAAAATAAAGAACAGTGCAAAGTTACATATTACGCAACCTGCTCAAAGAATGTTTTGATGACCGCCTGTTTTGCTGCATTAATTGGAGTATTAAAAAGATCTAAATTAAATTCTTTACTAAGTTTATTGTAATTATAACTACTTCGCAAAAAATAACTATTCTTTCTATAATTGGTATTTGAATGAGGCACATATATCAACGATGTATGAACGATATATGACTATGTCGAAGAACAGTAGACGAAGCCCTTAAATAAATTTTTGAGGGGAGATCTGGACAATCGACCTTATTTTGGGCAATTTTAAAAAAGAAAGAAATGTTTGCACTCATACGTCATTTATCCAGGGGTAGTAAATGGTACAATTTACAATGCTGCTCATAGGATTTGGAATCATATCTTTCATGCATACGATAACACAGAAACCGTACAAACTTTTTCTGGATATTTTCATCATTACTGCAGGTGTATTGGATTATGTAATAAAATACATTTTAATCATTTTTAGAAATGTCTGCCTGTCTGTCTGTTTGAACAAATATCACTGCTAAAGTAAATCATAAAGCATATCCGAGTAACATTTAGTCTTAGTTTCATTAAAATCGGTTCACTCTATTAAAAGTTATTGTAATTTTAATGACGACGTGACTTAAGCACGAGAGAAAAGTAGATAATTAAATTAATACATTCAGATGATTTTATTAGCCACTGTCCCACGCGGACGGACTCGCTGGCACAGCTACTATATACAATTTTTTTTATTTCACTAACACAATACTGCTTTATTTGTGTGTGATATAGGTTATACTTAATTTTTATATGGTAACTAAAGCGAAGAAAGTCCGGGCGATTGTTACTATATTATAAAACGCTTGCACTAGTGAAACTATTCGTCGATGCGTTCTGTCATCGCGCACTTGTAGCAATCGCATCTATCCGTCGAGTCTACATACACTTTAAAAG
Source organism: Antheraea pernyi (assembly GCA_015888305.1). NCBI lineage: Eukaryota > Metazoa > Arthropoda > Insecta > Lepidoptera > Saturniidae > Antheraea > Antheraea pernyi. The sequence continues at coordinate 259,785 of MU158738.1, read as the reverse complement.
TTATCACAACAATAATGCGTTATTATAAAACACGCGACGTGAACCAAACGCCGGTTCAGTTCGATCGAGAGCAGCGCAAGGTCAAGAGCATATGGACTCTTTCGTACACGACTATACTAAATACAGTCGATCGTTTGGCTGAATCGCGTTGTGACCTGGCCACAATACATGTATTTAAAAAAAAACATAATACACATTTAATTACATTTAAAATAATATATAACAATAGAGAAGCTAGAATTCTTAAATTAAACTCGGAATCGTGTGTGGAAGCCGCACGTGCGCAGACGTTCCAAATTTAAACCGTAGAGTCGGGTCTCTGGAGATTTTCCCACGCTTTTTTTTAAATTGTGCCCGGAAAATTAATTTCAGTGTATACAATATATTGTTTTCGTTAATTACATATTCGAAGTGGTACATTATTATTGTTCAATTTGAGTGATTTCCAAAGAGTTTTAATAAAAGTAAGTATCATGGTCCTTTATATTGTTTATATTCTGTTAAAACGGAAAAATAACGAATGTTCTTTTTATTCAATCATTATTATATTTTTAAATGCAATTTTAGCCGTTCCCAATATTTTGAAAGAAAGAAAGAAAAATTATTTAATAAAATATTATATATAATAAATATTTTACGTTATTTTTCAAGATATTCAAATTTAGTACATGTAAAATATGAAGATCATAAAAAAAACTGAAAATCTTATGAATGGCAAAATTTGAACTTCGTTTTCGGTGTATAAAAACTCGAGAAATCAAAAAAATAAACATGAACGATTACAATTGGATTTAGCTTATTTTATAATGTAGCGATACATACATATTATGATATAAGGTATAAAATTTACCGATATATATGAGTCAACTTCTTCTTAAGATAAGGTTATCGAATTCCTCATCACAAAGAAAATAAAACCAATAACGACACGATCTCTCTGATGTAAACAATACAAAAATATGAATATTTATTACGCATATGCAGCTATAATAAGCAATGGATTTAAATGACAATAGGTTCGAGCCAAAACTAAATACGATTAATATTTCTAATCTAAAATACATTTTATTGTCCCAGTTGTGCTTCAAGAGTATTTTTTTAGTACAAAGAAATAATTTTTTTTTAATTTTATCTATGGCAACCAATCTTCTAGATTATTGCTGTCATTGTCGAATAAGTAATAATATTACAAGTGTTTTGCGATAATTTTAATGTTCTAACAAGATGGTGGCCCGATTGTTAGAACTTTCCAGAGAGTTTATGTCGTATTTCAGAATACTTGGTATTATTTTTCATCCACTTGACTTATGCACAATAACCGAACTATATTACGTAAAATGCCATCAATATTACAAACCATAAAGTCAAATAACAAAATATTATGAATGAGAAATGAAAAATAAAAGCCATTACATGACAGACCAAAATCCCGCCAAAAATTTCGAAATACATTTCATAGAGAAATACTAATTATTTTTTCAGGCGTCAAATTTTATTAAATAAGGATTTGCCACTGTATACTCAAGAGGTAACTTTTTGAACACTTGCATTAAGCTTTATTTTAATTTATAATTAATAGGGCATGTTTTAAATATAATATCTCAAACTTTTAAAGCGTTTTTGTAACAGAATCGTTCGTTTATTTCACACCTTATGAATTATTTTTTACACGACTGTACAAAATGAGCTTAGTGTGTGCTTCCCAGCGTATACCTACAGTCTACTTCTTTGATGCTTTGTAACCAAAACGGCCTGATCGATTTTAACGTATTAGATGTCATGAAAATCGTCTTGTGTGAGTGACACGGTTGTAATATTATATTTAAGTATCACATATGTGAATCAAATAAGATAAGTTTTGTATTCTGGTTTTTATTTTATTCTCTTTACTACAATTCTACTTGTTATACAGAAGATGGTCGCTTTCAAATATTAAGGCAGCATTTTGTAATTCTGATGGAATAATTGAGTTTATTTAAGCATATAATTTTATTTTATGGAATGTTTGACGGGATCTTGGAATGCTGTGGGTTTTATTCACAATCTTGACTTTATATTGGTGGGGTTTTAATAAAGTTTGGTTATTGTGCACAAATGAAGTAGATAGAGAATAATACCACGGAGCATGGATTCTAACTCGCCACACAAACTCCATGGAAAGTTCTAACAAGACGGCCGCCATATTGTTAGAATATTGAAATGATCGCAAGAAACTTGAAATATCATTACCTACTCGACAATGGCAGTAGTAATAATCTAGTAGAAGATTGGTTGCCAAAAATAAACCAATATATATTATATATGTATAAATATATGCCAAAATTGAAATGAACTGAAAATTACAACTCGTAAGTAAGGCGTGTCGGAGGTTATATTCTTATACAAAACGCAACCTTCTAAATTATTAAGTGGCTTTCTGATTCACGCGATATACCTCGTCTGTAAGTTGAATAGTTTGTTTTAAATTATCATTATTTAATATATAAATATAATATAATATGTATATTTCAGTCAAATGACGACGTTAACCTATATAACATACAATAACATTTTCTCGCATATAACTGGAAATAAACTAGTTTTATAAAACAGTTTCATAGTTTACTCTTAATATTTATAAAATATAATTATAATATTCCAATACATTGGCTAGAAACTAGCTGATATTAGTTGTAGATGTAATACTAGTATGTATGTATGAACGTTTTCAGATTTTTAATTCATGCGAATATTTAGATTAAAATTGCATTAAAATTCGTTAAGTAGTATTAGTATACCTTTGCATAGTGTTATACGTTATATCTTCATAGTATACTAAAAATCGCCCGCGACTCTGTTTACATTAAATTATAATATACAACTTAATAAGTGTAAAATACAGCTTGGCGCTATCTTTTTCTTCTTATCCTTATCTCATGTAGTGTCGGCACAACATGTTTTCCTTTTCCACTCTCCTCTCTCTCTCCCATCTCAGTATTCACACTTTTTATACACACATCGTTTTGCACACAATCCATCCATACCTTTTTCGGTTTTCCTTTATTTCTATATCCGTCCACTTTCATACTCAAGACTTTTCTAGTTACATGACTTTCATCTCTCCTCATGACATGCCCGCACCATGCTAACCTATTACTACACAATTTCCTACCACTGGTAATATTTTCGAACTTCCTCTAACACAGCCTGGCGCTATGTATGGTCGAATTATTTAAAATAGATAACATAAAATCCTTCTGAGTGAAAAACTCTTTGATGAATTGCGTCATAGACTTTAGTATAACGTTTGTAATTAAATTAAATAGTGTTTTGAATATTTTTTTTCTGTCCGAACCATCCAACTGAACAGCTCCTTCATTAATATAACATCAAAAAAATCAAGTTTTTTGACTCACGTATTTTTTAATTTGTCTTCATTAATATTTATATTTATTATATAAATGAGATATATAATTAATATGAAATAAGTTTTTTTTTATATATATATTATTGAATCATAAACAGGCGTACAAAAGTGAGAATAAAGAAAAAAATGTCTCGTAGGCGTGACGTCGGCGATGCGTTGCCCTCGCCACTCCATCGCACTAGGTCAAGGTACATATTCGCAACATAATCTCGCATTTCGTACAACATTTGACTATTAATCCTTACTAGTGTTCGCCTAGCGGTCGAAATTTGACCATAATTCATTTTGACATTCAATAAGACCAAAGAGAATAACAATTATTTCAGTGGTTTCATAAAGATAAATTATTTATCAATTAATTAATTATTAATGAATATTATGAATTTATATATTATAATATTATAAAATTAACTTAAATTCAAAGGGCATGTAAAGTATGGAACGTAATTCATGTTAAAAATATTGAATGTAGGGTGAAAAAAGGTAATTGGAACGTAAGAGTAAAATGACGGATAGCGAAACGCCTTTTTCATTTAAATGTGTGTATATGTTGTGTATCATTCAAGCAATAGTGTGAGTAATGTATATTTTAATTAATTCAAAGTATTTCTAATGCAGTTTATATTAAAAAAATAGCTTTGTGCACTTCTTCTCTATATAAACTTCAACTATACAAAATTCGACGTACATCCGTTCGCGGAATTCGCTTAAAACGGGGTACAAAATTTTCGCTTTACGTATTAATATATAGATTACGTATACATGGGTAACACATATGTACATCTGTATACATCTAGAGGTTTATCACGATACAAAGTCATAGTCTTTAAACTCAATAAATTTACACAAGTGTGAATTACATGAGACAGTTTTCAAATAAACACCTCGTTTATTTCACTGTAACCTACGTTTAACATCAATAAATAATAGAGTTCTCATAATTGTATTAGTTAGTGATCTTCTATACATAAATATGACATCTATACATATAAATAAGAATTTAAACATAACGTGTCTTGTAAAAGAAAAGATTACAGGTGTCTTGGAATAAGTAATGAAATACATTTAAACCATCACTGCGTTCACGATGAAACCTCACCTAACATTTAGTCTTGGTATCATTAAAATCGGTTCATTTTGTCAAAAGTTATTGTAATTTTAATGAGGACGCGACTTAAGTACAAGAAAAACGTAGATAAGTAAATGGACTTAATACATTCAGATGATTTCATTAGTCACCGTTTTTTTTTACATTACGTTCCAGGCGGACGGAGTCGCGGGCACAACCAGTAGTTATATAATATTTAAAAGAAACTTCAGTGTGAGTTCACACGCGGTAGAAGTGAAACTAATTTTTAAGAGAACGAGATGAATACGCTATGGAGTTAGTAAACATTCGTTTTCGTCATTATTTTGTAATTTTTTAATATTTATTTATTTATTTATTTATTTACAAGGCACACATTACAGATAATAAGTAACTATGTTTACAATTAATAGTTTTTTTTTTGACAGCTATATTATCCAAGACTATATGCATGCACATCTATGCTTAACAAATATAATCATACAAAACTATAATAATAAATATATATTAACAATGTTAATAATACATAACACAGCATAATTCTTAACAGTGCGCGATAGTCACTACGATCTACGATAATGTGTAATAGATTTCAACGTTTCTCTCTCTATCCTTCACTTTGTATATATTTTAAGTACATAGAATAGGCTATCATCTCATTTACTCACAGCATAACTTACATATACGTTTATAGTATCTCGTTTTCGTTACACATTTATTTTCCTTTCATAAAATCCAATTCGCACCGTCTCAAAAGAAGTTTTTCTTCAAAGAGTTATTTATGTTAATGATAGATTTTTTTCGCAAACGATTTTATCATGTGTAGATCTTGTAATAACCGCCAACGATGGCACGTGGACTTGTGATGAAATGCAGTCATAGTGACTCGGTTAGTTGTTAACAGTTCGAACTTTTGTTATGTTATGCCTGACGGTAGCATTTATATTTTGAATTATCTCTGGGTGTTTCCAAAATGTGTTAATTCAGTCTGTTGACTCAGGGAGTACTCCCTTAGCCCTGAAACACTTCCCTTGGTTTTTAGAGCGTATTTATCTCAACAGTTCTTTTATCGAGTACTCATTATGTTATATATTATGGAGTAGCGTTGAACTCGGCAGCGGCTCAAGCCTAGGTCCGGCTTAAACATGCAATTGGAAGGGTTTTATTTTTTCCCTTATCAAACTGAAACAGTTTAGAATATTATCCGATACGAAATATATATAGGAGTTGTTGAGGTATGTATGCTTGGTACACATATATGTTTAACAACTCATATATGTATGAATAGTTAGCTTAGCTTAGGTTAGCTCAGATAGGTCGCGAATTGCATGTATCAGGCAACAGCCAAAGCAGAGGTGTGCCGTGCACCCTTGAGCTAGCAAATAAAATCGCCTGAGTGCCTTAAGCGCTCGCCTTAGTAGTCCGGTGAAGCTGTTAAGACCTTGCTAGGTCAATAGCATAGTCAATTAAAAAAAAAGAGTAGCGTTGAATAATTATTAAATGTTTAAATTCGGATAGTCTTTGAACCATTGAAAATATTCGATAAATAAAAATGGTCGTCGTTTGTCTGCACTGATTTCGGAAATTCCAGTACCGATGACTACTACACTTTTACTAACAGATAAATGTCTTTTCAGAGTAAAATAAGTACCGAGGCCACGTTTAATTGCGATTAATCCACGGGGGCTAAGAAATAATGCTAAAATTACAATAAAATGAATAAAAACAACTCAAAATTGATCTTGATAGAATTACTTAATATTTCATGCAATAACAAAAACATTTTCATAAGATCCGAGTTGGGTAAAACTGAAACTGATATATATTTTTAAAATACATACAAATTATGTACAGTATAATTATAACTTTAACAAAGGATCATTTTAATTAGGGGAAAATTAATATGTAAAAATGGCATTTGCGGACAGAATTACGTATCTCCGTGAGAAACGTTTGTTTCAATGGATAACGGTGCGCGACTATTTGGACAGGATTCAAGATTACGCGGACGTTGAACTACTGATTTTTTTAAAGATATAAATAACATTACGTAAGAGACGGATGAGAGAAAACTACATGTGGCAGAGATGATGCGAATGTAAAGGACAATGTAACTAAAATGTATATGGCGGTGTAATTAGAATGGATAAGATTAAGACTGAATATATCAGAGGAAGTTTGAAAATAGCACCAGTGACACAGAAGTTGAGGAGTAATAGGTTAGCATGGTATGGGCATGTCGTGAGGAGAGATGGAAACCGTGTAACTAAAAAAGTCATGTCATGCCTTAGGGCCGCTTCTGTGGAACATGGGCTACGACTGGGTGCTCCGCGGCGTGCTCCCATATGGGGCACGCCTTATATGTTACGCGGATGACACCCTAGTCGTAGCCCGGGGAGGGGGAGTGGAGGGAGGTGGAGCGCCTGGCCACGGTGGCCCTTGAAAAGACCGAGGCCCTACTTTTTCATGGGCCTCGGCGGGGGCCACCACCTGGGGCCCATATTGTGGTGGAGGGCACCCGGATCGGGGTAGGGACCCAGATGGAATATCTGGGCCTCACCCTGGACGGGCGCTGGCGGTTCGAGCCTCACTTTGCGGGGCTCGAACCGCGAATTTCTGGGGCGGCTGCGGCACTCCCCACTCCCCAACATTGGGGTCCGGGCGCCGGGTGCCGCAGACGCTATATGAGAGTCGTGCGAGCGATGGCCGCCTACGGGGCACCGGTCTGGGCCGACGCCCTCGGTGCCACCAACGTGCGCGCGCTACGTAGCGCGCAGCGCACGGTGGCACTGAGGGCGATCCGGGCGTACCGGACGGTGTCCTCAGCGGTGGCCTTTGTGCTCGCCGGCTCCCCTGACTCGGGAGCTGGAGGCAGGAGTTCTCGCCGCCGTGTACGAGTACGGAAGGTGACCGCCGGGCGGACCGTGGGGGCTCTACAAGGTTGATTAGCTTGTTCGATCCCTTGCCGCCCCCACAAAACGGTCTGTCGGTACACCGTGGGGTTTTAGTCCGTGTGACTCGGACATAACCCACCCTCTCCCTCGGGAGGGTGGCGTATCTATAAGGGATTTCCCCCCATAGAAAAACAAAAAAAAAGGGTAAGAAGATGATGATAATATAAATGACATTGATATTCCTTAGTTTTATTTTTTATCGAAGCATGTCTAGCTGTATAAGTCATAGATAATCGAAATGTCTACAATCTTGGGAATTTATCACTCTTGCCACCTGGAAATACACTGTTCACTATACCGGGTGTTACACTTGGTGTATCTTGCATACTTGTGTCCTGTAAATGCCTGTATAGCTGTATTTTGATCCAGTCAAAGACAAATGTCGTGTAAGATAACAAATAAAGGTCAAAATTTAACGAGTAGATTTTCAATATATCTCGTATTGTCTTAGCTTTTCGTTAAACACTGTACCAAGATGTATTCAGTTTAGTACCAAATAGTCAAGTGTAAAATTGTTTTACAAACATTAGCACTTCGTTTCCATCGGATTCGATTGTGTATTATTATATGACTGAATGACATATGTAATTTGATTCTGTGGTCAAACGGTCACGGTGCACGATTACTCGTAATAATGTACGATCGCCGCACAAATGGTAAAAAAAACACGTGATAGTGTTCGTTTCTAAGCGTCGCATTCAATGTCTAAAAGCACATATTTAATTTAATTGTACATTCAAAATCCAAATAGAATATTCTAGATTCGAGTTATAATTTTTATTTTTATTTCTACGTATCTAATTTACATTGCTTTTCGTATCTTATTATTGCTTGTTCGGTACGTCATCGACGAGCCTGCATCGGAAGTAGTAAATTTGATCTAGGATTATCAATTCAAATAATCGTAAAAATAATACGTATGATGGATAACCAATAAATAAAATCGAAATGGCATAATATATTACGTATGTTTTATTTTATTCGAAGAGTTTGTTATAATATTTAAAAGCGGGCACGGCAAACGTTCTCCCGACCTGCTAATAAAAAAAACTTTGACAAATTATATATCTAAGCCTTACACAATAATCACTTTATCTACTTTTGAAAGCCGCGTGAAAATCCGTTCAGTAGTATTTGAGTTTATCGCAAACAGACAGAATGACACACGTGACAGAGGATTTTGTTTTATAATATGGCTGACACTACAACACTATCGGCTGACGGTGAAGGAAAACATCGTAAGGAAACCTGAACTTGAGAAATGTTCTTGTAGTACTACTGTATGTGGGAAAAATATAGAACTGTGGATTTCTCAGGGTTTGAAATCGCCAATACGCTATAGGCTGGCGTGGTGATTACGCCCATACCTTCCCTTCGGGAAGAGGCTTATGGCCCTGCAGTGGATCTATTACAGGCTGATGATGAATGATATATAAATTGATGAAGTTAAATCAGTTCACTATATTTTTCTCCTATGTTCTCCAACGGATTTTCTTTATTTTTTTATTGGTATCTATTGACGAGCTTTAGTATTATCAAAAAAAGAAAAAAAAAAATGGTAATAGTTTTTACTTACCGTCGACGAATCGAAAGGTTTTATTTATAATGTCTATTTGTCATTCTTCGTGATCTTTAAATCTACTAATCTACAATATTTATAGCGACTTTAGCAAAAGATCCTCAATATTAATATTAATAAAATACGGAATTACGGTCGAATTTTGACCAATTTCGAACTTCGTCTAAATATGGTTTATAAAAAAGCCATATCAATTTTCTTGGACAGTCAAAAACTTATTGAGAATCGCTTACAAATGACCCTAGGTTCAGCAGTACTATTACCATATATATGTTATGTTATTAATAAACAAAGGAAATCAAGGTGAACGTCTCCGTTATTGATACCAGGAGAACATAAACCAAAAGGAACAAATATAATTTACGATAATGAAGACATATCTCGTTAACTAATATTCATCAACATACAATAATTAACAATTAAACAATAGCGTTAACATTTTAATTATTACGTTAATATTTCTATAATTAGATACATTAAGTTTCTAGTCAACAAACTCTGTAACAGAAACCAACTGTTATTAAGTATAGATAAGATAATTTTGATATTATTTAATTTTGTTTGTCAAAACAACTTCGTTTTGAGGAGAATTTTTGTTGGAAACATAAATGATTTTGTAATTTTATTTTATCTATAAGTCTAATTGAATTTCACAAACTCACACTTTGACAAAATAAATAAATAAAATAAGAAACCCTGTTTATTCCACCAAATTGTTACATTATTAACATACAATTTCTTTTTTTACCATTCATTTTCGTGGACCCCTCTTCGGGTAAAGGCCTCCTCCAGAGAAAGCAAAGCGTCGCGACTCCTTGCAATGTCTAGCTCCTACCAGCTATAGATTGTAGTTCGTCTCTCCATCGAGCTTTCTGCCTACCTCCACTTTTATATCCGTGAGGCCTGTTCCACAGAGTTATAATTTTTGTCCGTCTGTTATCTGGGATACGAGCAATATGTCCTGCCCATTTCCATTTTAAGCTGCGAGCGAAGGATAGAGCATCTATGACTTTGGTCTTCTCTCTTATTTTTTTATGCCGTTTTTAGTTTTATTTTTAATGAGCTGCGTTCTAATGCTCTTTGGAATGATGTATGTATGCCTTCCTTTGGTATCCATACGTGAGACAAGGTAAGATACATGAATCCATCACTTTCTTCTTTGGTTTGAAGTTTATATCTGACTTCATAACATCTTTGTAATCCCAGAATTTTTTCCAACTAATTGCGATTCGTCTGTCTAGTTCTTCAATATTATTTTCTTTACGGAAGGATACTTGCTTGCCTAAGTAAATGTATTCTTGTACGTACTCTAATCGTAGGCTGTTCACATAGATTGGTGTCTTATAGTGATTGGTCATTACCTTTGTTTTTAGGATATTCATTTCTAAGCCTATAGTTGAGCTTTGATATTTGACATAGAGTGTTTTAAATAAAATAAACAAGGAATATATTTTTAGATACTAAAAGCGATGGTAACGCACGCTACTATTTTGTTATAATAGGTCATCTCGAGTTTATATTATTCTTAAGAGTTACGAGATTATTTTTTATCGTTCGACAATAGATCATTCTCGATATTCAGAAAAAATGCCTTGTTACTTTTTTACAGCCCTCACGATTTCTCTCAAATTTGTCGTATTTCAGCAGTTGAATTTGAATCCCCTTTCGACGCTTCGTGTATTATCACCGCACATCCATTGTGATTGATAGTGGTTAAATTCAAAATCTAAACTTAATAACAATCTCATTTTGAAATCTCCGAGCAGTGAATCTATTAATAGAGTCAGATGGCCGATGTTGATAATAATTATATACAAATCTACGACGATACCTGAACGAGGCTGACATTTCACGAGATCACAATAGTTGTTGACCTCTAAAAAGCGTTTGAAACTTAAGCGCAAAGGTTGATACCAACGTTTCGAAAACACAGAAAGATGAACCAGAACAGTATCTTTTGAATAGTAATATGATATTTGAGAGTTTTTAGCGGGATTTTTGTCTATCGTGTAATGGGTTTTAATATTTTATCACTAGCTTTTGTCCGCGACTTCGTCCGCCTAGAATAGTTACTTTAGACTAACTTTTAACTCGCAACTTCGTTTACGTAGAACGTGAAAATATTTTTTCAACTCCTATTGGTCTTAGTGTGATGATATATATATATAGCCTTCCTCGATGAATGAGCTATCTAAACAATGAAAGAATTTCAATATTTTTTTAAATATCAAAAGTTGGCAAACGAACCGTTGGGTCACCTGGTGTTAAGAGATCACCACCGTCCATAGACACTAGCAACACCAGGGGAGTCGCAAGTGCGTTGCTAGCCTGTGTATGGGGGAGGGGGTAGGGGTAGGGAAAGGAGGAAGGGAAAGGGAGAAGGGAAGTGGGCCTCCGGCACTCTCACTGACCAAACGAAATGCAACAATACAAGCACTGTTACTTGACGTCGGTTTTCTGTGGGTCGGGTGGTACTACCCCGGGCGAGCTGACCCATTCATGGTGAAACTACTAATAGCTACAGCGTGGCTTTACCGCCTACATAAACAAAAGGGCCACCATCTTGTCAGAAAATTGATTATATCACAAGACACTTGTAATATTAATAACTATACGACAATGACAGTAATTATCTAGAAGATTGGATGCCAAAAGTAAATAAATATGATATTTTAATGCTTTATAAATTGATCACGATTTACTTCACGGCTCTTATTTGGACTAGTCATGGGCTGTTATTTATTATTTTCCTAATCTTATTTATACCATTACCTTATAATCCCTTTAACCTTGTTGTTGTTAAATAATACTCTCAGTAATCCTCAATCTATCACTACAAGTGTAACAAGAGACACTCTAATTTGACTCATATGTAAAAATTGTTATTATTCCGTGTATTTGTAATTGAGGAAGACGTGTTAAATACTACAATAAAACTGCAAATAAAATGTAAAGAAGAACGATATAATTACTTATAATCTGACTGTGTGAAGACATTGTTTTTACTGCTATGATTAATTGAAATAAAAAACTACAAGCTTACATTTTAGAATTATCTCTAGATCTCTGAAAACTTCCAGTTTCATATTTGTTTATAAAATTATTCCCGTTGGTATATTTCCGACGTGACTCATTTTTTAATATGTTAACGATATTCGTTTGAAAGTTGTTATTAAATTTTAATAATGTAGAAGCAAAAACACTATTATGCAGTATTGTGTTACATACCTATACTTCTATGGATACTTTTCTCAGATTCCAGTAGTCCGGTCAAGCTGTTCAGACCTTGCTTGGTCAATAGCATAGACAGTTCGAAAAAAAAAATCTCCGATTCGGTTAGTAAACTTTTTATTCGTAGCGAAATATTGTAATAAATTGTATTTATAATTTATATAATTATATTTTTTGATATTTGATAAGTAGCAGTACATAATACTAAATCGTATTAAAAAATTGAGCAGTTTTTAAAAAAGTAAACGTATTGTATTTAATTAAGTTTTAATACTAGCTTGTAATGTTCTTCTGCCATTTTAATGAAAATTCATTGATGCGCCTCCTCTGTAAAAATCCTGACTCCGGAAAAGTGATGTATTCTGCATAAACATTTTTCATCACCTTATCGAATTTGCAATTTTTTTTCTTATAAACACAACGTGAATTCCGAATAAAATGGAAATCAATTGCAAAAGCTTTGTCGTATATGGTGAGCGACAGAGAGTTCCCAGTTGTAACTAGCGTAGTTTTGGGATGATCCGTTGTACTGTGTGTGAACGAGTCTTGTTGTAAAGGAATGGACTAGAACAATTGAAAAGTCTACGTTGTTTGATAGCGAGCTTAATGGTCCTGATTTGTAATTCTTCACAGTACATGTACACCTCCTCAGTGATTGTAGTACGAGCGAAGCAGTAATGAACTATGCCGGTAAAGATCCCCAATACTCTGAAGTAGTTTCTTTTCACTCGTTTTGTGTTCAGGACAATTAGCTGCCTTCCCTATGTCCAATTTGTGTGACGAACGTCTTCGATTGTCAAAACATGGTGTATTTATCATCACAAACACCGACGCGAATGCTTTGTTATTGTTCAGTAAGTACCCACTCTCCAAGCTTTTTTTAAGCCACTACCGTTTCATCATTTAAATCGAATCGCTATTGGTTATTATGACGTGATTTGGGAAGAATTTATTACGATTGTGGCTTTCCATTCGTCGATGTTAACTTTCCTTTCATTATTGCCCATTGTTGAGAACAAAATAAACAAAACCGAATCGAAAAAAACATAAACGCAACGTGTGTTGATTTTCGGTTGTTGTTGTTGGCGATGCCATGTCATCTAAATACCGATGAATTTAGTATTTGAGAACTATGCGCAATTTTGATGTTTCTTTTTTGGTCACCCGAGGACCGATATGAAAGAAAAATCGTACAGGGAGATAATAAATAAACAACTAATTAGAACAGGTTATCTTTAGTTAAATTAATCTTAATTTGGAATTCTGAGTAAATAAAAATATATCAATCTTCACACTAACTAGTGTTAAAATCAACCGTTTCATAATGTAAGGACATAATATGCCAAAACACCTGAGATCTGTTTTGTATACTTTTAATACTTTATCCCCCCCCCCTAACATATATTGAAATAATTCAAGTTGTGGTGTAAATAACAACCACGAGTTAGTGACTAATTGAGATTTACGTGATTGTTATTCATGAAAGTAGGGAAGCGAGTACTGAGCTTTCTTTCAGTCATTCAATAAACTCGAGTACTAAAAATATACGACTCTAACCGAACCCGGCGGATATTCTCCTGACTTGATAATTAAAAAAATCCTAAAAGTCAACCGCAGCGCCACCTACCGTGTCCAATTGTGAATTTAAACCATTCTTGAATCCACTCCCAAAAAAATTCATCGATATCTGTCCAGCCGTTTAGGAGGAGTTTAGTCACATACACACGGACAAAGGTGGCGACGATACATGTTACGCTGATTCATAACTAGCTTGAATAGTTTTCCATTGTTTTAAATAACACATGTGTATTTTGATAAAAATTAAATAAATATTTAATCACAACTAGAAACAATAGATATCCGAGACGTAACTAACTCAAAACAAACCTTTGTTTTTATCTCTAGTAACATTATATACAAAAGGACCTTCTTTCTGCATTGAAAAAGAAAAATATAATATTAAAATCACGTATATACGTCTCGTTTACGTCATCCGCTCAAATACGTGATGATACGCTATATTCAATGCAGTATTCTGCGTAGCTTGGTTCGTCATATATTCTGATAACCTCCTTCATATCCTTATGTCCCGGTCAACTGACATTGTTAAAGTTGACATCCAGAGATAAGTTAACCACACAAAGACGTGGCTAGTAAGTACTAAATACTTCAGGCCTACAATAAGCATCATCTGTGTCGATGCCTTTTTCTTCTTCATTCATCTGTTGTCAGCTGTGATAGAATTTCAGTTAGATTATCTACATTATAACATCTGGTTAGCCTTCTGTCGTGTACTCAAGTGCATACAAAAGTATGGCTTTATAAAGACAACAAGCATTACTGATAATAAATTCGATTCTGTTGTTGAGAAGTTACCGACGAATCTGTTATCTGCATTTCTACAGCAATGTTTGACATCTATTGGATAAGATAAATATAACATGAACACAATAATAAAACATAAGAAATTCCTATTTGAAAATGATTTGTTGACGCGAACGCGAGCTCCGCTGTTATGAGCGAAAAGTGAGTCGATACGATAATAATATTATATCATATCATTTCTTATATGTTTTATTAAAAGTGATAGGAATAATGCGTTTTCTCTCAGTGCGTTATTATTGTGAAAGAATCTATCGCAGTTTACGTCATGCGAGTTAATATTTCATTAACAGTTGTTCAAAAGTTGTTCTTATGCTATAAATTGCATAATATGCACCGACTTGTAGATTAAATTACTTCTTCACTATTATATGGAGAAATTTATCACAGTGTCTTGTTATTTAGTGACGGTGGATATATAAATTATAATATATATATAAATTATATTAATATATATAAATTATTACGAACTTGGCCCATAAACAAAAATTGTGTAATACAATCCGATGAAGTCGGAATAAAGTATTAATTACGAATAAAAGGTGTTAATTGTTTAATGTACAGAGGGAATATAGAAACACTGTCAGTAGAAGTAAATTTTAATTTAAAATGGCGGCTCATGTTTTTAATTCCACGACGTCATAAATTGTAAGCTTCATAATTTAGTAAAAAAAAGTTCGTACAAATGAAAAAAAAAATATTTACAAATACATTTCACATAAAAGTTATAATTTTACAATACATCATTTGTTATTTTTAAAGTTTAGTATTCATTCAGGTTTTTTTGAAACGTATGCTGGCAACAATCTTTAGACTTGTGCCTCGTGAGATCTATATTCGTATGCAGCTTAAACATTTATGGTTTTCGACAGACCTGGGGTTAAGTTAGATCACGAAAGGCGTCACGTGTTTTAAGTATAACGTATAAATGGATTTGAAGTGTGTACAATCTTTCACATCTCTAAGATATTCACGTTGCGAATCCACGTGAATTTGCTTTATCAAAGCAGATATTTAGCGATTTCTACAAGCACTTTGTGCTCATGCGGAATGGCTTTTTGTTATATACAAATGAAATATGTTTAATAACAAACAAAATGGAAATATTTGTATTTAATAATTTGCGGTAATTCAAAGATTATTTGTATTACTATCGAAGTAAATTGTAAATTATATTGGATAATAATCTAAAATCAATCTACGCATACGTCTCATATGTATATATGAGAATGTTCTTTTCTTTATTTTTATTTTTGGCAACCAATCCTCTAGTTGATTATTTTACTGTCATTGTCGAGTAGGTAATATATTACAAGTTTCTTGCGATCATTCAATGAACTAACAATATGGTGGCCGTCTTGGTAAAACTTTTCAGGGAATTTTTGTGGCAAGTCAGAATCCATGCTCCGTGGTATTATTCCCCATCCACCAATATTACAGAATATAGAGCCAAAAAAAAACAAGATTATGAATAAAATATAAAATCCACTATATGACAGGCAAGATCCCGCCAAAAACTCCATATAAATATGTTTAATTCATAGAGATCGCTTTTTCTATAATTGACCATTAGGTGGCGCTTGTCTGAATAATACGGTAATTTAACAAGAACGAACTTGACTGTGGTTGCCAGGATTTGTATAAAATTATTTTAAATGGATACATTTTTTTGTGAAGCTGCCTTTGTCCAGTGGTGGGATATTTACCGACTAGTTTGTTATAATAGCACAATTTTGTTTATACAGGGGCGCGAGAAGCGTCCGCGCAGCCGCGTCTGGAGCGGGCTCAGCTGTGTGGAGTGAGCGTCGCACACGCAACATGCTGGCCAGCATCAAGGGCTTCTGGAAGGTCTGCCGTTATGGAGATATGTACATGGTGAGTACATTACCTCTGCTACCTACCTATCATACATAGATAAGACAGGTAAAATATAATAAAGTAATAGGTAAATAGAAAACACTTATTTTCAGTCCTAATGTAGTTAAAATATTTTTTCCATAAGTAAGTAGAGCTTCTCTTCTACGAGCAATCGCCACGAATTCCAATATCAATCGATACGTAAGCACCTATTAAAACTTGTATTATAATATGTATATAATTAAATATATAAAAATCCAGTGTCATGGTGTTTGTCCACGATGAACTCCGAAATTACTCAATCGATCTTCATGAAAGTTGTCATTGATGTATAATTTGGTTCAACTTGAAATTTAGGATAATTTACATTTCGATTCATAGCCTCAATATTTTTAATTACAAAATTAAATTATTGTCAATGTTGATTATTGTTATCAGTTGTAAGTTTCACCAGTCCCGAACAGATGGCGGTGTGAATTAGTTTGTTGACAGACCACTGTAGGATCGACTGTTACAGATAATTCATATATGTCGCCACGTTATAATTTTGAATTACTTTTTCAAGTCCAGTTTCTTGTATGGTGCACGTGTTTTATTCAATTCAACATATAATAACTGAGCCACAGCAACACGTGGCCCCGTCACCTAGTAGTATTATAATAACGTAAAATAAATATGGAAAAGTGACAAAAATACTAAACAGCGTACGGCGCTTAAACTGTAGGTCAAGGTGAAGATCGTTTGAATGCCATTAAAAATAATAAAATAGATTAAACATTAAGCAATTCTATACTCTAATTGAAATTTTGCAACAGTCTTTTATGGCAATTGAATAAATCTGAAACGGTCGCACGCCGCCCGCTTCTACGCTGCGTTGGTTGCACAGTAAAACAACGCGACGACTTAATTCAACTTCGGCTGTACTAAAATCGTTCAGCATATGTTGTTAGATTCAACTGACATTTCAAAAGTTTTCATTTCCTCGATTTTAATGTCGTAAATATTGATTGCTTTTAAATCAATAGAAGAATAAATAATATGTTCTGCACGGAATAATACTACTAATATTCCACTACATTTTCTATCACTATAATTTGTAATTCGATAGTATTGAAAATATAGTTAGTTAAACCAACCACTGGTTGTTATCTCTCATCAGTGGGCTTTAAAGTCAGCTCCTGTTTGTACGGTTTAGTCTGTCATTTTTATCTAAAACTAGCGGGCCCGGCGAACGTTATCCCGCCCTGATCATAAAAAAATCGTTCACAAATTATATGGTATACCTAAACCTTCCCCACGAAAACCGCATGAAAATCCGTTCAATAGTTTTCGAGTTTATCGCGAACAGACAGACAGACAGACGCGGCAGAGGACTTTGGAGGATGTAGTGATAATTACGTAATCATTTGAATGTTAAAATTGTATTGTATGGGTGGCGGTCTAAGATCAATTCATCGAATAATCGATGTTTAGGCATGGAAAAATCTATTATAATAATCGATATTAAACTTCGCATCAATCCAGTCAATCGATCTCTGACACTATAAAATCGTGATTCGATTTTGTGTATTTAAATAGAAAATAAGACCATACAATAATTTATATTTTAAATAAAATTAGGGATTTGTTTTTGAATAATCGATCTTCTAGATTTCGACTTATTCATGCATCGATTCCACAGACCACGATTCGGATCGACTTAAAAACGATGTTTTTTACGAATCGCCATCCCTTACTCGTAATCTTACTCATCAATGATCATACCAATGATCATCAATGATGGCGTATACTATAGATCCCACCAATATACTCGCAGCAAAATGGATAATTAATTTTTAGTAACAAAGAATTCTCCAACAAGTAACATTTATTGATATTTCTCCGTCAGACATGAATATTCTAATCAAAATAGATATTTTAATTGCACATTTGAAATACGTAAATAAGTAAATGTTACAACCAAGAATTTGTGCACCCGGTTGTAATTTTATTACCTCACATAAATATTCTAAAATTAATTAACCAAAAAAGTAATCGACACCGATAACGAAAAACAAAAAAAAAAACAACAGGAAAAAATTGGACTCAAGTTCTATATATAGTTTCATACATGACTGCACTCCGAATATAAAATAATGTTATATAACAGATGAAAATTTTCCACGTTTTTTTAAATTTTATACGTGCAAATTTTGTTGTTACATGCGATAACATTTCAGTCATTCTACATGGCGGAAAAGATTTCTCTTTAAAAACGTTTATTCCTTTAATATACAGAATTTAATATAAAACAGCTCTTATATCAGCAGAGCGCGTAACTATATTGTAGTCAATGTCAAAGTCCTAAAACACATTACCGATTTGCCGGACAGTGAGTTCAAAAACCATGTAAAGCGGTTTTTAATGTCTAAAGGCTATTATAGGGTGGATCAATTTGTGAACGAGTGTGACGTCTGAAAATGACGCCCCTCTCCGTGCATCCACTAAAAAACGAATGTAACTATTTATCTTTATATATAAATTTCTTCTGTTCGTGTGTATGTCACTGAACTCCTCCGAAACGGCTGGACCGATTTTAATAAAACTTTGTGTGCGTGTTCCAGTGGATCCGAGAATGGTTTAGATTCACAATTGGACCCGGTAGGTGGCGTTGCGGTTTTACTTTTAGGATTTTTTTATTATCAAGGCAGGACAACGTCCGCAAGGTCCGCTAATGTTTTATAAAAATATATAACATGAAGAGATAAACAAGATCGAGTTTCTTGCCGGTTCTTCTCGATGACTGGGTTGTTTTCCGAACAGATGGTAGCTTTGACGTTCATAAGCGTCTTCTCAGGGCCTAAATTGAATAAAGTATATTTTGATTTTGAATAGAATAATACAATTCACTGGAGCAAATCATAATTTGTGAAGTACAAATTACTGCATTCAATGTAAAAAAACGACACTAACAGACCACCTTATACCTAATCACAGGTAATATTGTTATGTAATATAAACACCAGTCTTGCGTGGTTTTATAAAAAACCACTCATCGTAAACTGCAAGCAATAATAACCGTTAACAAAACATTATATATTTTTTTGGAAACATAACCACACGTCGCGTCGTATACAAACTAATTCAGTATAATCGCGCTTATTAACAAAATGAGCTTCTTTATGTAATATTTCGACATTGAATGGCTGCGCTGCGGCCGGTCACTCGCCCGCCGACTTCAGTTCAAGTTCAATACCAAGGTTCTTGGCTCCGCGGTTCAGTTCATAACCGCTAATACGTAGCCTCTACGCATTACAATCGTTAATTATTACTGTGTATCGACATTCATCCTTATTAAACACAGTTATAATTAAATTTTGAATACTAGGCATGGTGGTCACATTATAGACATACTTTTATTTAAACCTAGCTGATACCCGCGACTTCGTCTGCGTCGTATATTAACTCAAAAGGATTGGGTAGCTTATAGACGGCTTAACTTTTGCCGACACTTCCAACATTGTCGTTATATTACAACCAATTTCCAAAAAAATATTGACAAATTATATACCTAAATATTCCTCGTGAATTAATCTATCTATTAATGAATACCGCATGAACATACGTGTAATAGTTTTTGAGTTATCGCGAACAGATAGACAGAGAGTAATGGCGGAGGACTTTGTTCTATAATATGTAGTAATTTTAAAAGGAGTACAACATTTTTCTTTTATTTAAATTTTATTACATTAATTTATATTATATAATTTAATAATATATAGGTATATAATGATAATTAATATTATTTTATTTTAAGTCTTGGTAGAACTTTCCCGAAAGTTTTGCGGCATTGAAGAATTCATGCTCCATGGTATTCTCTTTCATCCACATCACTTATGCATAATAACCGAACTACATTATGTAAACATGACCAATATGACAACATATAGAGCTGAATAATAAAAATATTAATAAAAACAATTACATGACACTTCAATATGCCGCCAAAAATTCCATTAAATTTTTCATCTCTAGTCATCTCTAGATATTTTACGTTGTGTAATCTTTTAATTAAGATAATTGAATATTAATAATACCTTTCATATGCTGTAAGTATTATAAACTAAAAAAAACAGGTTCTTAGGCTTCGACCGCATCTAGACAAGTAACCGATGAAGATGCAGATTGGTGGATTAATTTCTCCATCATTCTTGAATACTATGTAACAACAAAGTTAAGAAATAATAAAACCGTAATATAATTCCCAAACTTGATGTATGTATAGATAAGATAAAACACTTTGATACAGGTATTTAATTTCGTCCTCTTCGTCATTTTCAAAGTCACTTTTTTATACATAGTAACGTAGAGTAACCTTTTTTAACATTAAATATTTATATTTGAACTAATTAAAATCAATTATTGCATAAAGAACCTGTATTATGTAAAAAATAAGTTCACATATAAAAGTGTTTTTAAAAAGAAGTTTAAAAATTTTAATGTCCTTAAAAGCTAAATCGGTTTTTTTGAACGGGTATGGGATCATATAAGTGTTACGTAAGCAGAATTTTTGTAATTTCTGACCGCCCCTCCCCCTTGGTCAGCAAAAGTAAGCAATGTTCTTAACCCTTCCTAACATAATGACGTAAACATTTATATAAGTATATTAAAATCTGTTCTAATTCAGTAAATAAATATTGCCGACCTAATCACCATCCAGAACCCTGAACCCCTGTGTCATCAAAAATAAGCAAATCAAGAAACCCCTCCCCCCATCAGTGCTTTTACGTAATACTTGAATGACCCCTATGGTGGCCATTTTGGTGTTCGCCATTTTGTTTTTATTTTACTTTCGTCTATTGTCATCAGCGAGTTATTGACAGGATATTGGAATGTCATGTAGTGGTTCTTATATTTTATTAAATTATATTATATTTTAAATCTAGTAAAAACGAGCGATTAGTTTCGTGAAGTCACATGTGTAAGTTTAAATTATTAAAATTCTAAACTAAAGTGTAATGAAATTTAAAAATGTTTAGTTTATTGTTAACGTTATGGAAAAAATGTTTGTAATAGAACTATTTAAATGTAAAATCACAAAATATGTGACTTCAAACTAGGTAGGATAACAAATGTATTTGTAACAAGGGAATGAGCTCACAAGTTCACGAAATTCGTTGGACGTAATTTATGGATGAATCCCATTAACCCTCAAAAAATCCGTCAATGGTTTTTTTTCCTGTTCTCTTCCATCTCATATACATTTTCAAATTAAGTTGTACGTTACAACGTTTGTAAGTGCTTTTACTATTTATATTTTGCTTCTTTTTTTGTACAATATTTAGTACCGATATGACGACAACTAAATTATACAAGAGGTTATGAGCAATTTTCTTCGAGAGCAAATCGCATGAAAATCACACGTATATATTACGATACCATTGCATTGTTCTCTATTTTTTGTTGTTGTGAATTTATGAATAACTCATGAATTTTACATTATATAATCGAGTTTTTCACGACTTTAAATTCGGTTAATGTTGGCATGGAAAAACCTGAAGATCGCGGTAAAAAAACTGCCAGTCGTAAATTGTAAAATTATACAGCATTCTAACCAGCGTATGTGGATAATTAAAACCAGTTTATTCATGAAATGTGAATATAGTTTGATTCAAGGTAGAAGGTAGCAGAAACTTTGCGAATCCGACTACCACATAAAGTCTTTTAATTTTTCAGGTTAATATATAACCTATAATAATAAAAAATAACGTCGCTTTCTATTGCTAAAAATTTTTCGCTTTAGTAGATCCAGAGATTACCCCCTACAACGTCATAAACTCATAAACTCATAAACTTTACCTCTTTATAATATTAGTATAGATTATGTATAAACTAAGATTATAAAAATCTTACATTGAATATATACTGATTAATGGAACAATTAATATTTCCAATCACTTCCCATATGTAAATATATCATGATAATTATCCTAGGCAATTGTTACATGTGATCGTTGTAATGCAAATTGAACTTTATGAGAAAGCAAAGTAAATATACCCAAGGTGATGTGTATTATTTACAACCGTTACAAGAACGGAAGAGGAAGGAAGTCGTGATATTATATCGGATGTAAGGACCAACCAGTTCGGAATGTACAAGTCTGTTAAATCTATAAATACTAGTGCAAAATAGGATCTGTTTTTTGTATAAACAATTTTTTTATGATATTTTAAAATCTTATAACATAATGCAATTATTATTTTTTGTTATTACGTATGAATATCAAATGAATAATTTATTATATTATTCATAAAACTAACCGGCGACCGCGTCTTCGTTCTCTTTTGATATGGTGTTTTTATCTGTGTTTTTCTATCTATAGCGTCGGGTTAGACAGACTGTTGGTGTGGCGACGCGTTGCCACATCATGCGTCGCCATGCTATATGATGTTGAATTTTAATTATTATATTCAATGAATATAAATGTTTATTAAATAAAAGGTAATCTTTTTCTTAAATATTTTTTGAAATATTATTAATTGTTGATTATGCCGTATTTATTTCCGGTCGTGAACTATTCTTTCATACATATTAACTGTAGATACAAAATAATTTCGACGTTTCACATCTGTCAGGCGTACTACTCACTTTTTTTTTGTCTTTTGTTACTTTGTCATTCTTTTTAAATATTTTTTTATGAATATTAAATAATTTCTGTTAAGTTTTATCACTACTACTTTTTTGATTTGTATGGATAACGATATATGATGACCAAGATGAAAATCGTCTATCAGTCGACAAAGTCTGTTTAATAGTTCATGTTTTGCAGATTAAGCCGAACAAAAGACAGATACTTCGTTTTTATTATTATGTATAGATTAATAATATCCGCGGTGAAAAGGCTAACCGGTTAATGAGCCACTGTTAGCCATAGTACGTTAGTCAAATTAGCCTTTCCGACGTTCATAGCAGTACCTTGAAACCTTCCTTCCTTACATACAATAAAATTAGTGAAAAGAATCCGTTGTGCCCTTGTTTTCTAGTTATGTGTGATATGTACATACCAGGACAACATGACCGTGTAACAGTTATTATTGAAACATGAGTTATCTCTTTAAACCTTCGATGACGCATTGTTATTGTATAAATATCTATGCGTCTTACGATTTATGTACTACGTTCTTTTAACAATACTTATTCGTTTGGAAATTCCTTATATTATTGTTAATTCAGTTGCTACAACACTATTTATAATAGAAGGTGAATAGATGCGATATATATAAGTATTCATGATTGCTGTGAAAGTGGTACAACAAGATAATCCCAAGGAGGGTTGATGTCAAGCAGGCGGCCGATCGTAAAAATTAAGCCAAATCATATACCACAACATGACAAACATGTTGTACCGACCCTACTTATGTGGGATAAGGGTAAGAAGAAGAAGAAGATTGCTGTGAAACAAATACATGAGTTTAACTGGTGCTTTTAAATGCCAGCCCTATTTGTTACAATTCGTATAATAGTTTCACTAGCGTTGACAGTATTTATTATAGTTCTTCTGTTATATTAATGCGTAAGTTAGTGAGATTACAGTCGTATTTATAAGTACATAAGAAATCGAGCGTTAGTAGCGGAATATAAGAAATACAAAAAATGTTGTAAACAACTGAAATAAACACACTGCAAATATCAAATTACGGTTTACTGATTCACTGATCATAGTTTTCTGATAATTATTAAATAAACTACAAAGAAACTACAACTTTATAACGAAATATCTAAATTACCTAATTGACCAATTTAAAAATACACATAATTAAAATAATTAGCATTGATACATATCTTAGATTTAATCACGCTATTCAGGATATACACTAGTTTATTTTATTTTATCTAATAACATAAATCCTGTTGCGATATTTACGTAATAGAAGATAAAAGAAAAAAAAACCGTTTCCCCTCTAAATTATAATTACATAATATTCACGAGATTCTCGCGCGATCTCGAACATTCTATTTTTTTACTGTTTCGGCAATAAAAATAAAACCAAACGACTGCGCTTTGATAGGGCTTTTAACATATTAATATGCAAAAAGTCTAATTATAACGCAGCGATTACAGACGTACACGATCTTAAATTAAATGTTGAATATCGTTCAAAATAATCCAAAGTGATACCAGAACATGAATCCGACATAAAAAATGTAGGTACCAACCAGTCAGTTGTTTAATAGTCTAATGCGAACCGTCAACTACTGGCAGGTTTCTTAGACTAAATATAGTATAATTATAATGTTTTTAAATTGTATCCGTATTTAAAAACACAACCGAGTGTAGACACTAGACAATATGAGAATAATTAAATTCTACTATAAAGGCATGATAAATCGTGACAAGAATTGAGATATAAAGTTAATTTGGATGTCGCAGGGATGTAGGTAGTAGTCTAAAAAAAGTCTAAATGTAAACAAAGCTTATAAAAGCTCTCGAGGATTTAGTTCCCGAGTAACAAGTGTACATGAGTTCGCAGGAGATGAATCAAAAGCGATGACGTCGGCAGTGTCAAGGCTGTCCATGGTCATACGTTTTGTAGTATGTTAATATCCCATGTCCTTTTGAATCATGCTAGCCTAGTACCGTCAATGATTTATTGTAATGATTACATAATATAAATATTGCATAAGAAACGTATGTAATTTCATAACATTTTGTTATGAAATTATGTTTCTTATGGCAAATACATAACATGTTGTCTAAATAAATAAAAATAATTTGATAACATAATTATTTTCCTTGTTTATCTGTTTATGTATGCTTCTAGTCAAATGCCAAAATAAAAAAAAAATGCGCATAACCAGTTTGTTTTTTAATTCTTATATGCGATAAATAAATAAACTCTTTTCATTAGCATTAATTCGCAGTAAATATTTAGGATTCATGTCATAATTTCGCATTTCATAATGTTTATTAAAAGGCTGTGTTCTTTGTTTAAAATTATCGCGCAACTCATAATTCGATAGTTTTCTAGAAACAACCAATCTGATTTAAAACGACGTATGTCACTCACAGAAATGTCACTTTAATAGTGTCAGTGAAAAAAACGTACATACTGCTGACCTTACGTTCACTACAGTGTAGTGCAGAACAAAGCATTAGGGCACGTCTGGAAGAGTCACCAATTGTAATATAACTATGAAAATTATGTTTCGAATATATGCTTGTTCATAGATGCGAATTAAAATAGTGCGAGGACTTTAGCTAGTGACACGACGTGGCTTACTTAGATTCTCTATAATGATAAAGCACACTTGGACTTGCTTTTCTCCTCTCGGTTTATTGTAAGCCAAATGTAGAGAGATAGATACCTTGAGAAAAAGCGCGTGTAACTCTGAAGATGTGACAAATGTGAAACTACTTTTGCGATGTATAAATTGAAGTAATTAATATGTGTAAAATAATTTGCTCTGTGTAAACAAACGATTAATTGGGTATTCATTAGTTAATACATTTTGACCTTTTCCAATATTTTATTCGTCTCTGCTGTTAACTACGCTCATATATAAAAACGTTTTATTGTATAGTGCTCATATATCTCTGCCTCTCATTTTTTTTTTCATTTTCTCACCTTCTCCAAATACTTATTGTGTTGTCTTTTGTAGCAAAAACGTTGCACCAAATATCGTACTTTAAGTTTTATTATTAGCGCGTCTAAAAAAGTTTCATGTTCATAGTTCTCTGAGTATTCAGTTTTTTTTTTTTTTCGAACTGTCAATAGACCAAGCATGGTCTTAACAACTTCACCGGACTACACTCTGAGTATTCAGATTTAGAAGGATGTGTTTGTTAAGTCGCACTAGTACACGAATCCATAACCGTTCATATATTATGCGAAATAAGAATAATAACATAATACATAATTAATGATTACTCTCTGTGCACGATATCTATTTTTGTTTTGCAAAACGTATAAACGTCGAGAATGAATATAAATTTTGACAGGCCATGACAGACGTGTTATGGAATATAAAATTATACACCATTAACAAATCTATCCTTTAACCTACAGATATTGTGACCTTAGGAAAAAAAAATCACCAAAAAAGGACCTTATATAGAGTGACATCGACGGTCAGGGCTCAGAATGGCGAGCTCATGTGGGGACTATAAGTCGCATTTAGTCACTTCCTTCATAACTTTATTTCCGTATGATTGCAAATAAATTATTACATACAACCAAATAGTGCGTCAGTCGACCTTTGGTCTCAGTGTAAAGTTGCAAACAACACAAGTTGGGATGTATAACTATATATATAAAGATAATTATTTCCACTCGATCGGCGATAATTTAACTGTGAGTATATTTAACATTTAACCTAATTATACGTAATTGTACGGGAAGTAGTAACAATAACTAGGGTTGCCCGCATTCTTATATTAAATAAAAAAAGGTTAAAGCGTGCCTCAGAGCTTTTAGTTAAGTTATATTTTATCTTGAAATTTTATCGCGTGGACTTTCCTACAGTTCTTATTAATTATATTTCTACCAACCTCAACTTGAATATCTGTTACCAAGCATCGTTGGTGTGTTCCGGGAACTGCACTGGTTAGTCTTGTGACCCAGTTCCATTGAGGTTTAGTGTATTTCAAATACTTTATTCAAGGCCCTGAGGACGCACTCACGAACGTCAAAACGACCACCGATTCGGACAAACAACCATGTCACCGAGCAGAACCGACTAGAAACTCGATCTGCTTTATCTTTTCAGGACAAAAAATATTTTTACAAACCGTAGATAGTTAGTTACATTCGTTACAAAATAGTGACGTGATTTAATATCAGATGAAATTGTGGACAAACGCTAAAACCCATAAAATATATAAAAAAATTAAATTGAAAACAATTAATTCATTAATAAAATGGTTTTCAAATGTAATTGTAATAAATTTACAGTTTTAAATACATGATTAATTTTGATTAAAGTAGGACAATATAAATGTGTTCATGTTTGATTCCGAAACAATACAAAATCCGCGTCACGGTTCTTTCATAATAATTATTACTTACGTAAACAGAGTCGTTCAATTAGCCAATTATAAAACTCATATTAAAACATGTTTAATTTAATTTTACTACATCCTTTTTATTATTTAATTTGACCAAGAACATAATTAGGTACTAACATAAATTTCTAGATTTTATAGAGTGTTTTATTTTTTTTCTGCAGACTCTTGGTCCGCGCACCTTTTTTGCTGTTGTTAATTTTATTAATCTAGCTAAAAATCGTTTTTCATGTGAGCAACTATTGTTATTCTATTTAACCATTAAATATTATACGTTTACTACCTGTATATTACATTCCATTTGTTTAAATTATACTATATTACCTATTTGTAATAGAGATAATCCGGCGCTCTCACTGACCGAACGAAACGCAACAATGCAAGCACTATAGCATGTGAAACGCTATCGTGGATTTGCATCCTTCTGCCCTTTGTTTGCAGGATCACCACCGATTTGAAGGTTAATCCCTGAGATTCATGGACTGTTAAGAGGTGTGATCCTTCCCCTGTCCCATAGCCCTTGATTATCAGGGCTTTTTTCTCTTTTATAGAGTGTTGAAACCTGCTTTTATTGACGTCTGAGGGTACCCTTTATGATTTTTTTATTGTGGGTTTTAGTTTTAATTATTTTAAATTAAATTAATTATTAAACAAAAATTTACAAATAAAATATGAATATTTTCATAAATAGAAGGATTATAAACAGTTTATAAAAACGATTTTTCTTTTTGCCAAAATAACTAAGAAAAGCTGCAATTCAGAAGAAAAAAAAAATGTAGAAAGCAAGACAGAACGACAAGTTTTACATCTTTGCATTGTCTTATGAAGAGTAAATAAAACTTCTGCAGAAATCATTAAACCCCATAAAGATTTGGATCAACGTGCAATCATTTATTATGCTAAGTAGAGCTGACAATAACGATAATATAATATAAATAATTATCGTTATTAACTGTTAGCAGTTATTCTGTTGTCATCGCATAAAATATGCACTCATTTCAAATAGCCTCGTGTAGCTTTCGTCCTTGTAAAACAACTTTAAATCATTCTGGTAAGGTAGAATTTTCAAAACCATAAGTTTATCGCATAACTATAACCACGTATGTATATTGGGGACTTTTTGCGGTCGGATTTAGCGATACTTTTATTCGAGACTGTGCGTCTTGGGTTTTTATATGTCCGTGTGTATCGTACGACAACTTGTAATAATGATACGATAATGAATCGAATATTTGCTGTGTGTATCAGGTGAGCGAGGTGAAGTGATTTCTCCTTTACACTAAACTTATTAAATCTGGGCTATTGCTTGCTTGTTCGTACGTTGCGATAACGCAGGCCAACCGTTGTCATAAATAATAACGGACAACGGTTATAATCAACAACAGTATAATGTATTCGATAATTTGTTATTTATTGTTGTAATAATGACTACCTCCAATACTTAGTATGTTTCTATATAGTAGTGTGTTTCAT
Source organism: Antheraea pernyi (assembly GCA_015888305.1). Taxonomy (NCBI): domain Eukaryota; kingdom Metazoa; phylum Arthropoda; class Insecta; order Lepidoptera; family Saturniidae; genus Antheraea; species Antheraea pernyi. The sequence goes on along the minus strand of MU158738.1, from coordinate 230,774 downwards.
CAACTATATGAGTTTGTTCTCACAGTGCCTTCAAAAGGTAATAAGGTTTTATATTAATTACCAGGAAAGCATGAACATAGTGTAACACGTTTGATAATTAAAACGTAACAAATATTGTTGAAGTCACTAATTACACGACACAACGACAAACGTTCCGGTACTTGAGCGCAATCATTTACGAATCACAGAGATTATGTATTGTCGGGTATGAGTTTATGCACCTGGCAGCTATTAAAATTGGAAAAAACTGCTTAGTTATATAAAGAACGTTCAGAATCAGCAAGCATATTATTAACCTGAAAATAATTTGTTATGACAAAAAGTAAGTAGTACCGAAACAACAAATATCCAAATTAGTTCTAATTATGTCGCATTATGTAGCTTTGTTATACTAGTAACGATTGATTTTTTTATTTGAATTTCAAATAAAACTCGTCGTCAACTTATAAGAACCGGGCGTTATACTTCTCAAGGCTTTTAATTATCATGATGGCACATGTATTCATTATAGTGATTGATTACTGTGTATTTTAACGTAAGTGCCATAAATTGTATATAGTTCTTGGATATGTTAAAAGTTTCGCTTGTACATTTCCAGTTTTAGTTCTTTCGTATGTCAACTATGGAAACAAAGACGTAATCACATAGATTTGACAGGATTTCTACTACTACTGGGAGCCGCAAACAACCGCGTACAACGCGGCCGTAAAACGCGTCCTTAGATGTGCTTTAACCTTTTACATATATATCAGCGGCCGCGGGTAAAAGCCGCTTCGTGAGTCCTTAACCTAAGACATGCAACTTAGTGCACAGTTTACAATAAATCTTAGATGTTTGTCTCTGATTATCACATAGATGTGACACTTTGTCAGCTCTTTCTTTATTGAAAAACCCTTAATCTATATTTTTATGACGTATCATCATCGTAATATGAAGGACTTTTTTATACTATTGGAGGTAAACGATCATGTAAGTGATTACCGCCGCCCATGGACACTGTTGACACGTGGGGAATCACAGATGCATTGCCGGCCCTTGAGAAAGGTGTAGGCTCGTTACTTGAAAGCTTCCAAATTATATTAGTCCGGTGGGAGTTTATTCTTAAGAACCGACGTACGTAGAATAAAAAACCAACCACTGATATGACACGCATGAAATTTCAATTTGTGGCGTGTCATTTGGTAAAGAAACTCAGCATCAGATATCAATCCGAACAGTTCTTCGGAGCACTATCCGTGGTAGATTTTGTAGAAGACACAAAGTGATGCAACGTCCCTACGTAGCGCCAAAGTGTCGAGCCTTAAGGAAAGCGCCTGGTCGCCAACGATTCTAATATGCATTCAAAATTATATACTATCAGAAACGTATAATGCTGACACTTTTTCTGTATACGTATTCAATAAAAGCCATCTAGACGATTGAACCTTTAGAAGAAAAAGATGTATTATATAATTTAAAACAAGACAATGTTATGACAAATGACAGAGCGAATAAAATGGAAGTAATCGCTGTTGAATAAATTATGTCAATATTGATTGTCACCATTTACATACATACAACGGTTTTAAATGGTATGCGGAAATAATAATTTACACACAAAAAATTGTACACGATGCGTATCAATTTATAATATGCAATAGTGTCAACGCTCTCAATAGACATATTCAAGTAAAAAATGGTATTCAAATTTACATACAGCAATAATAATATTCGTATAATAAAGAGACTGGAAGCGCGTGTGATTTCTAGTCTACTGTTGTTGTGTTAATTTATAGATGAAACTGTCTACATTTAATATCATGACAATTTTTTTTTATTGAAACCTTTTTATCCATCTCCTCAATTTTTTCGTCCATCTATCGCATGCCGCATTACAGGCGGCCGCGGAATGGGGGTAAATTGAAAGGTACACGGCAGAGCATCCAAGACCAATAGTACAAATAGACCGGTAGTAGCTTTGACGTTCATAAGCGCCTTCTCAGGGCCTAAATTGAATAAAGGATATTTTGATTTTGAATATGGCAACGCCAATGACCCAATTCAAAAAGATTCAATGATTACAATAAATATTGTGATTTTATTACCTTAAATCAAATAGTTTTCCGAAAAAAGTTTCACTTGCATCGTGGTTTCATAAAACAATACAATTTTTTTTTAATTTTCAACGTTCACTTCACTAAGGTTTAATTTTGTTTCTATCAAAATAGTGACGTGTTCATCAAAGGCGCTATAACGTTAGCCGTGACTCCGTCCATGATTTGGCGTTTACGATTAGAGTCAAGTCACATATCTACTAAATATCATGATAAAATCAATATCGTAGTAAAAAGCATTCTGCCTGAATTCAAACAACTACCTGATTTACGCGATTCAGATGAATTATTTCTTGAAATATATTTTGTAACCATTCTTTTAAGTTTTTAGCGGAATCTTAGTCTGCCATGTAAGTGGTTTTTATATTTTATTTATAATCTTGTGTTATTTGTTTCTTTGTTCTGTTGTAACATCGGTGGCATTTTACATAATATAGTTCGGTTTTTGTGCACTAGAGTAGTGGATGGAAAATAATACCCTGGAGAATGAATGCCACAAATACTCCCTGGAAAGTTCTTACAAGGTGGCCATCATCATCTGAAATCACCATAAGACACTTGTAACGTTATTCTACCTACTCGACAATGACAAATAATTCTAGAAGATTGATTGCCAAAAAAAGGAACTGTCACTATTGAATACTATGGATATTGATACCCTCATATTTTAGTTAAATATTTACCAGGACATAATAAATCGTTACAGATACTCGCGGCTCTAGCCGCCCAGTCCATCAATATATCGGTGGGATTCTGCCAAGGCTTCTCCGCTGTTCTGCTACCCCAGTACTCACACGAATATCCTTCAATCTCCTACGAACAGAACTCATGGATTGGTAAGTTGATTTTTTTTATGTCTCCATAACTATTACTGAGATATAAGTACATCTTTTATTTCTTCGACGATTTTTTTGTGTTAGTTTCCATTAATTGTCACTTAATTACACATTATACGCATATGTTAACATTAATACGCAAATGAATCTATTATTCGCTTTTAAAGCCATATTTGTAATCAATTACAGTTCAGTTCATGTTTTTAAATCGTTTACGTTTCCATATACGATATAACGAACAATAGAGGACTATTTTTCAATATAATCCAGGTATATTTCTACAATATAAAACGAAAGAGTCATAATCATATCTTACAAGTAAAGTATACGTGTCATAAAAACAAATAATACATAGGTTATAAAACACATAGTGTTGTTAATTGATTATATTATTGTCTGTATTTGATCTTGCTCTACAATGAATGAAGCGTTGATTGTGAGAGTAAACAAACAGTCAACAGACTGGAGTTTATAAATAAATAAAATGTTGTTTATGTATACGTACGCCGACAACGGTAGTTCGTGCCAAAACTAAACGCAAAAACAACACACGATTTTGCGAGCGATTCAGGCTACAAATAATACGTACGTACAGACTCTTTGACGTAAATACTATTTTTAAACATATATCCATATAAACATAGCGATACACTATATTAACTAAATACAAAAATTATAACTTTAACTATCGCCGCAAACTAGGCAAAGCCTCACTAATGAAAGCTTAATTAATACCTGATTATAGTTTGACTTAAATTGATGGCAGCGCGTATTAACTTAATATTTAGAGGAAATTACATTTTAAACAATTCAAGTAAAGACAACAAAGAAACAAAAATCGTTATAATAACTAAATAAATGTTAGAGTGTGAGAGATTGTGTGTGTGTAAAAGTTTTTTTTTTTAAGTGAGTAAATGTACGTGTATGTGCTTATATGACAGATATGTATAATTCTTGGGATCATAATAGAGTATTTTGAGTAGATCTTCCGCTTGTTCTTGTAAACGCTTCGATCAACAATAACGTAAATGATAAGGAATAGAATGTGTAACTAGCTTTATAGACATTTTTGGAAATTTAATAAAACTGGTTGTATATACACCATCCTCACCTTTATATTTCTTTTTCAACAAGCGGCCTGAATGAATGTTACACCATAGTGTGACAGTAAGAAAATAATATCGATTTATATATGAACCTGCGTGAAATAACCAAAGTAGTAGTATTAGGTGAGATACAAGTGGTATTATACAATTATTATAGGTACATAAAAGTAGGTACTTAGAAGATACTTCAATAGAATATAAATAGTACAAAACGATGTCGCTATCTATTTCCGTCTGTGTGTCCTAATTTCTTCTAACTAGTTGTAATTCCGTGGTCCATAGTTCGTCCACCATTAATTGTTTTCTTCAATTTCAATATTATTGAGCATTTTTTACCATAAAGTGTACAAATAACGTAGATTGGTTGACGCAAGGATCTTAATTTGTCGATAGTATGAGAAAAGAAGATCCAAAATATGTCTGTTGATAATAATACTAAAGATCGTCAGTATCAAGTAAGAAAGAAAAGGACTAAACGGCACTGAACTGTCGTTTCTGTGTTTATTTTTGTGTAGATTAAAATAACTAATCTTGATACAGATTACATTATCATTTCGAGAATACCGTCCGATACGTTTATACATATAATACATACAACGGTGCTAAGTAGAGAAAGGTCGATGTATTGCAATCGTGTTATAACAAAATAGTTTTTGGATGCTTTCGTTCCACACGTATCAAAATCAAAAATATTTTATAAAATTTTGGCCCTAATAAGGCGCTTATGAACGTCAAAACTACCACCGGTTCGGAAAAAAACCGAGTCATCGAGAAGAACCGGCAAGAAACTCGATCGGGTTTATCTTTTTAACATATATATTTACAATACGTTACACGTTACAATCGTTTTTAGTCGGTGCACAGTGAGAGGAGTCAATTCCAGACATCACCATCGTTCACATACCGATTCACTCTATAATAGCCCTTTGACACTAAAATCTGCTTGACATGGCGCTTACAATCCGACAAATATGCTTTGGGACATCGTTGTAAAATCTTACACTATTACCCAAAAACTACTACTGCTTTTACTGAGTCTGAAACATGAGACGCCCGGGTTCTCACAGTTTCTAAGTATTTTGGACACGCCGGTATTTTAAGAAATTCAGCTTATTAAAGTTTACATAAGTAAACCTTGTGAGAGAAACTTTAAAAATAAACTACACAACTGTGCATCTTAAATATATACAAAACAAATTGTATATGTCTACCTAATTAGAGTAATCCCTAGTAATTATATATGTTACAAAAAATGTTGATGTTGCTGGGTTTCTTGCAAATTCTTTCAACCTATGTGGTATTCAACTTTATACAAAATTGAACAACTGTATTGAAATAAGTGCTGGCAAACGTTATACCTATACGCCTTGTAATTCAAGACGCAATAAATAAATAAGACGTAAGATAAGGGCATAAGATGGAAATGTAAAAAAAAACCACTAGAATTATTAATAAGACATGACAAATAAAAAAGTAGAAACTTAAAAAATATAGAAATAATAAAAAGAAGACGACTTAAAAAGAATAAGATAATGAATAATTATAAATAATATTCACTAATTTTTTAAACACCACGAGTAGAATTCAAACTTATTTCAGTAAACATCTGTAATTCGTAAAGCAAAACTTTATACAGTTTCATGCTAGACAATACTGAGTATCTATTTACAAAAAAAGTAACATCCGTTGTTTATGAAAAGAAAATCGACAATAAATCTTTGACGTAAATGCTTTTCTCCTGAAAACATTTAAAAATATCTTCCGAGAGATAACATTCGTATCTTTGACGTACGTGTAGTAACTCTGGTACTTGTATACGTTATTAGTGTATCAGCATACAATTGTATGTCTCCTCCTAACAACAATAAGAATTCGTGTACAATATACATTCATCAAGGAATAAATTTCCTACTTGTCATACACAATAAACTAGAATATTAGATTATCTTGAACAAAGCACATAGGTAAAATTAGCTGAATAAGCTTTTAGGATATTTATTTACTCAATATTAACATTTAATAAATATAGCATAGCCGCCATCTTGGATTTATGAACAATATTAAAATCAATATCAGTATCAAAATTAATGTATCCTATGTGAAAAAGATAATCTTACTTTTATTTTGATTATTTAAAGGTTTTAGGGCAATAACAGGGCTTATAGAATCTTGATTACATTTCGATATTTTTTGGGTTCTATTCTATGACAATCTAACGATATTGATAAGGTGATAGGAAACCTTATCAGCTGGGTACAGAAACTTTTTTTTTTATGGCATAAGTGGAAAACGAACTGGTGGGTCACCTGATGTTAAGTGATCACCACCGTCCATGGACACTAACAACACCAGAGGAGTCGCAAGTGCGTTGCCACCCTTTGGAGGGAAGGGATTAGGGGAGGCAGGGGGAGGGGAGATGGGCCTCCGGCGCTCTCACTGACCTAGCGAAACGCAACAATGCGAGCACTGCTACTTCACGTCGGGTTTCTATGGGTCGGGTGGTACTACCCCGGGCGAGTCGACCCATTCATGCTGAAACCAGTAATAGTTTCAGCGTGGTTCTACCACCATATCTAGCGAATAGGGTATAGAAATCCGAATGTGTTTATTAGTGAGGCGTTTCTCTTGACATCGCGATACAGCTGTACCAAGATAACTATTGGTGTATAAGCGACTTCGCGCAGGGGTTTTGAACAATAGTCACATCAGCCCTACCACAGTCGAATTATACTAAAGTCGAAACTTTTTGTACATCTTCTTTCATGAAATCATCCTTTTACTCATTTCAACCATCCTATTTTTACTAAACTATTTTTTTTACTAAACTTGCCAAAGGTTTTACTAAAAGGGTAAAAGATTGACACTGTGATGAAACGTTCCGCCATATTTAGTTTATTGAAATTTACATTTACTGAAAGATAATTTGAGGAATAACAGGAGAGTGTGGTATGTCACGAAGAGAGATGAATGTCAAACGACTGGATGCGTATTAAGTCTAAACGTGGAAGCATGTGGGAGTAGAAGCGTAGTAGGAACGAAGCGATTGTTTATGGACTGAACGAATCTATATAAATATACATAAGTATGTTGGTGTGTCTGATGTTGATAAAGTCGAAGACCATTTGATAGATCATCATGAACATGTGCGCATCTAAATGTTTTTATATGCAATTTTAAAATTACTTTAGGAGGCATTTAGGTTATATTTCATTATTATTAAGGGTCACATTTAATTATTAATTTAAAATTTAAAGTCATGAGTGGTTTCTACTATGTATATAAAAGGTGTGCATACCTGAAATGACAGAGGAATGGAAGAGGCAAACATGTTGTTGCTGACTCTACTTCGCGCGTGATAAGTGCAATATTCTTGTAGCAACCTTAAATATTCAAACTCTATTATATGTATAACGTTTTCTAATTCAATAATCAACATAAAGCTATAACTCCACACGTTCGTATTAAGTACAGGTAACAATTTTAATGTGTCAAATTTAATAGTCAATACAACAACAAGTATACTCTACAATCTAGTACTTTTACATACATCGGGTGTAACGCTCTCAACAGAGGCTAAGTGTATCGCTTTTAGAGATCAATCATTTTATGCCCCCGTCTGCCGCTAGGCTTGCAGGCCAGCATGACAGCGCCGACTGAGCTGTAAACCTCTCGGTGTTCTTGTTTGTATTGCACTGTGTTTTCAATTAGGAAATTTACAGGCAATTTCTCGTGCCCGCATAAAAAAAATCTCCCCAACATTTGCATTTTATTCAAATAATTTTACTTTTTAAAGTGAAGAAACAAAATAACTAATACAATATTATGTTATTCACGGCGCTATCGTATCTTTCGAGCTGCTAATACAAATATTTTGTATACAAACAAACAAGACAGAGTGTGCAAACGTGATAACAATGTGTGTTTAGTACTAGGACCGGCAAACTTGTCATTTCTACTGATAAGAATATGTTGTACGGTCCCGCATAAGCGGTGTCACTCTATGCGCAGGCACGTAGGGATTTATTTAAACTGACCCCTGTTAAAAAATGGTAAAACTATATTCTACTAGCGGACCGAGCCACGTGTTGCTGTGGCTCATTGATTACATGTTGATTTGAATAAAAACACGTGCACCATATAAGAAACTGGAGTTGAAAAAGAAATTCAAAATTAAAACGTGGGGCCATCTATGAGATATCTATAATAGTCGGTCTTATAGTTTTCTGTCAACAACAAATTTAAAGCGCCATCTGTTCGAGACTGATGACACTTACAATTAATAACAATATAATTAACATTGACAATCATTTAATTTGTAATTAGCAAATATTGAGGCCATCAATCGAAATATAAATTATCCTATCTCTCAAGTTGGATCAAATTATACATAAATGCCAACGTTTCATGAAGATCGGTTCAGTAGTTTCGGAGTTCATCGTGGACAAACATCATGACACTGGATTTTTATATATTTAGATATATCGTTATATATAAAAGTCAATATTGAACAACGCTATTGCATTATTGACCAATAATTAACGTTATTATAAACTGCTCTTAGTTATTTTGCTCTTGGGTAATTTACTGTTTTGTGTTTGAATTTGTAACAATAATACGACAGCCAAATGAGTCTTTATTGTCCATATCGGTCAATTTGAACAACGCGAAATTTTCACACATATTGCTTGCTTATTCATATGTTGCGATAACACCTGCCGAACTTTGTCATTGTTAATAATAATAACGAACAACGGATAATAACAGCAAAACAATAACGTCTTCAATTATTTTTATCTATTATATAGGAATAATTAATTATATTATTAGTTCGTGTTTAAAATTAGATATTTCTTGAAATTATTATTATTACGAAACTAAGTCAGTGTTGTTGCTAAGTAGTGAGTTCTCAAATTTATAATCCAGCACCCATAGCCATGGACTTCAATTCGTTCGAAAAGAAAAAATATTGAGAGATATTTAAAATATACCTATATAAATCTTTTATCCGTGTGTATGTGACTGAACTCCTTCTAAATGGCTGGATGAAATTTTTTGCGTGTGTTTCAGGTGGAATCAATAATGGTTTAGATTCTCAATTGAACCCGGTAGGTGGTAGGGGCTACGGTTGACTTTTAGGATTTTTTTAAATTATCAAAGCAGGACAACCTCCACCGTGCCCGCTTGTCATATACATTTACTTAAAATCCTTGTCTTTCTCCTCAGCGAGTCTTGGAGTGATATCGAACCCCATAGGGGCTCTGCTGGGTGGGATGTTGGTGGACGCTGTCGGTCGAAGGCTACTCCTCCAGTCCATAGTGCTGCCGAACCTCATCGGGTGGCTTATCATCGCGTTCTCCGAGACTTACATATTCTTATGTGTGGGGCGATTTATAACCGGCTTCACAATAGGTAAGTTGCATACTATATCAAGTGTCTATGCCCTATCATATAGCATGATACTAATTTTTCTTGTAAATTAAATAAATATGATAATTTGTGACGGTTTTACAAATATTTTTGATATAAAAGTGAACGTACACACAAAAAAAAAACAATTTTAAGAAAAAAAAGTTTCAAACCGTTAAGAAACCTAATAAGACAGTATACTGTCTCGGACAATTGTACAAAAATATGTTTTACCTAAAATAAGTATTGTAAGATACAGGAGTAAATCTAAATTAAGAATAGGACACAGTACTATATCATCTGTGAAAATGTATTCGTTACACTAGTTGGTTGTTTTTATAGTGCGCTAAAAACATTTGCGTTGAAAAAAAAATGCGCGGTGTAAATATTTTTTTTCTAGATCTTATTACGCTATTGATCTAGCAAGGTCTTAACAGCTGGCAAGATCGTAACAGCTTGCAAATTATTTATGCATGCTAGGGCGTACAAATACAATCTAGGAGTTTTTGACGGCATCTTGGTATATCATGTACTGGATTTTATGTATTATTTATAGTTTTGTAATATTGGTGGTGTTTTACGTAATATAGTTTGGTTATTTATTGTACAGAAATGATGTGGATAGGAAATAATAGCACAGATCATGGATTCTCACTTGCGACAAAAACTCCCTGGAAACTTCTAACAAGAGGGCCACCATCTTAGAACGTTAAAAAGTTTACAAGAAACTTGAAAGATTCATTACATACTAGACAATGGCAGTAATAGTTTACTAAAACTAGAAATCGTTCGTGATTTTGTCTGCGTTAAGTCAAAATATAAACCTAAATAACAACAACGTGACAAGTTCGAAGTTTATCGGTTTAATATAACAACACATGTACAATATAGGTAGGTATACTTTTGTAATTAAACAAAAACACGTGTTTTCGTGTATTTCCTCGTCATTCAGTTACTAAAGCGTGTCTCTGTTGAAAATACCTGAACTCTTTCACAATAAACTATATTTCAGTTGGATATATATATATATTTTTAAGTTAAATTGTAGTTTTAGTTATTATTATTTTATATTTTTTTAATACGCACCATTTCGATAGTGTAAGTTGTGTTTAAGTCCAGATGTGTTTAATTTTAAGTATATATAGGATTAATTTCAATTCAAATCGTAAGACACACACACACACAGTTTCGTAGACCAAATAAATAAAAAAAAATTGGTGTATCGTTATAATTAACAAAATCATAACTTTTAAATGAGGTTTTTCTAATGAGTATAATGAGTAATAAGTATTCTCTGGAACGATTGATGCTAACATATATTCTACGTTTAAGTCGATAGTTATAACCTATATTTTATTTTTACTTAGTTTCATATCTTATTCTTATTGCCTACAAAATCGCGGACGGCGTTAGTTCATGTTTATAAAGAAGATTTTATGTTGTCATTTTACTACTTATAACTTGCCGCCATGCGGTGCAGCAGTACATCTTCAACTTCTATGATATAATAATGCTATGCGTCGATATATAAACAATAATATATAAATAATAATTCATTATGGTAAATTTTAACTTAACTAGGACAATAAATAATGATCCACAGTTACATATGCGAAAGTAACACTGTCTGATTGTTATCTTTTCAATACCTTCGAACCGATTATTTATACCGATTGAAACAAAATTTGTTTTAAAAAAATCTGAATGATAAAGACGATAGACACGGACTAAATCGCGATACAAAGCTGGTATTAATTTCTTATACTGTTTGTAATTTGCAGGTATGTCGACTGTAGCCTATATATACGTAGCAGAAATCACAACCCCGGATAAGAGAGGTGTCCTCAGCGCGTTGGGACCCGGCTTGGTATCTACGGGCATATTCATAGTGTACTCACTCGGAGCCTTCGTGCACTGGCGAAAAGTTGCCGCCATTTGCGCAGGCGTCTCTCTACTTACACCGTTCCTTATGTACTTCGTCCCTGAATCACCTCTCTGGTTAGCATCCAAAGGCCAAATGAAAGAGGCCTACAACGCCATGTTTTGGCTGAGGCAGAACAACAGCACCGCTCAACAGGAGCTGATGGAGTTCACCAAGGACAGGAAGAACGATGAAATGATGACGTTCAAACAAAAACTCGGCCTGTTCAAGAGGAAGAACGTTCTCAAACCCTTCACCGTGTTAATTGTCTTCTTCGTATTCCAAGAGATGTCCGGAATTTACATAATCCTGTATTACGCTGTCGATTTTTTCAAGTCCGTAGGAACTAGCGTCAACGAGTTCACAGCTTCCATTATAGTCGGCGGTGTTAGAGTGTTCATGGGTGCTGTGGGAGCTTGCCTGATAAATAGCTTCAAAAGGAAAACGCTGGCAACGGTATCGGGACTTCTATTAGGGGTTGCGATGCTCGGAGCAGCTGTATGCGATAGCCTCAAAGGCCCTCCCATCGTGAAACTAGCTTGCATCTTACTCCACGTATCGTTTAGTATGGTCGGCTTCTTACAACTACCCTGGATAATGTCCGGAGAATTATATCCTCAGGACATCAGAGGTGTCATGTCGGGAGCGACATCTTGCTGTGCTTATGTCCTAATATTCTTTAACATAAAAACCTACCCCCAAGTGGAGAATCTATTAACGAGCAACGGTACTCTGTACCTGTTTGGTATATTCGCCATGCTCGGAGCGGCGTACTGTTTGTTCTTCCTACCGGAAACGAAAGGGAAGACTTTGAGTGAAATCATGAAGGAGTTCGATGACGAGAAGAGAGATGTAGATCCAGAGTCAGGTTTTAATAAAGAGAAACAGTGCGGTATAGAAGGGAGACAGGTACAAAGGCGCCATAGCGCAGGAGCGGCCGTGTCTTTAGAAAAGTGCGACGAGTTCAAGCCGCACGTGAAATCGCACGAGAGCGGTAGGAAAGTTTCAATACACTGCGAGTAATCTCTTGGACTTTCATGTGAGCCTAGTACTTGACTGTTGCAATTAGTTACCGACTTTTATTTAAACGCTGAGTTTTATAGATAGATTATACATTTAATTAATATAAGTTTGTTGTAACTTTTTACTCGGAAATCAACACGATATTCAAGTAAATATTAGTTTTATATGAAACCAATGAATTTGCTTAATAATAATAATGTATGATATTAATATAATTTAATAAGAAAATAAGTTCAATTATTTTTTTAAATAGGTTTTTTTGTTAATATTTATTTTGTGATCAGTATTATTATACGTTTGAGTTATTATTTTATATGAAATGTTTAATTTCAGTATAAGTATGTTTTACATTCCTTAATATAATAAATATTACAATAAAAGTTATAAAATATATATCATTTTAAGAAGAACTTAAACACATTCTTTTTTAATTTTGTGTTTATATATTAATGCTATTTGAAAAATCCTGTTATTTACAATATTATTAGTGAAACACATTATTTATTATCAACTTTTTTATAGTAGTAGTTAAGTTTTAATAATTCGTAAGGATTAACAGGGTGCTATGACTGTTTGAATGTACATACATAAATATATATGTATATATACGAAATAATGTATAGTTACCTAGTGTTACCGTGAATGACTGACTGAATGAATAAAATAATTACGTTGTTTTTAATTGTAGTTTCATTTTATTACATAGTTATTTTAATTCATAAATTCTCAGCAATGCCACTTAACATGGGTTCAAATTGTAGATTGTGCCAAACTTTCGATGGAAAAATATATCGTAACAAAACCATAATGTGTTGGTTGGTCGGGCTGTTTGTAACACCTCTTTAGTCTCATACTAATCTCAGGTTAGTAAGTTATCACCGAGCAGCTGTACGTGTGTTGCAAATATGTATTGCACTCTCTAATGTTCAAATGAAATTTTGGTCAAACGTTAAACAAGAAAAAAAAAAATCGTATTCATTTATACATAGTTGGATCGGTCGGAGAGACAGATTTTGATTAGTTGAAGCAGTTACAGTTCGTTTCCTTGCGATAAATAAATTATTAATCAATATCTATGCAGAAAAAGTATTAAATACGACATCTTCAGTATACTGACATCCTAGTCCATTGTTTAGAAGTGTTACGAAGATATTATACATGTTTGCTTATCCTAGCTACAAATAGTATAGAATTAGAAGAATTACCTATATAATTGTAGTCTGGTGAAGCTGTGAAGACCCTGCCAGGTCAATAGCGTAGTCAGTTCGAGGAAAAAAAATAACCTACATAATTAATATTTACTATATAAATACGTTGGAATATATTTCAGTTAATTGGTTGCTTGTAAACAATAGTGTTTTAATTAATAATGTTGTTTATTTAATAAGCATATTTATTGCTGTTTAAATTTAACTTCCCTCAAATAAAGAAAAAACAAAACAAAACATGTCGATAATAATATATAAAAGAAATACCATTAACGACATCTATCGTTTCGTTCTATTATTATTTATAAAAAATTATTTACTTCTCGCTTGGTTACTGTAGAGATATACACTTTTTAGTACGTACAAAATTCGATAGATGGCTGCACTAGTGTTGATTAAAAATCATTACATTTTATAAAGTTTAATATAATAAACTATGCCCAGATGAAGCTAGTAGCATGTTCATAATATTCAAATAATATCAGGTAAAAATCCATGAGTAATAATAGGGTACTTACCTTGTCTGAGGTATGCCATACTTGATGCCCACACCGACTCTGGGAAGTGCTTTTATCACTTTCTTGACCGTGGCCTGGTCGGGGAACGCGAAGAATATGGATGCTGGAAATTAAATAAAAAAATTAATAGTAAAAAAAATATTTGCAAATTAGATGTATGTACACACATCAAAAAAGTCTAAGCAACATGCGTGATATTACAAATTTTACCATTTATATTAATTAATTTCTAAGTATTTACTCAAACAAAGTGCATAGGTAAGTAAACTTTTTTGTTATTGATGACATACTGGCTGGTTGTAAAAAAAAAAAATTGATTATGTTTTGTTTTTTCATAAAATTCAAATGACTGCGAATTTGTTTGAATTTAAGTGCGTTTTAATTGCTACGTTTAGTCTTGATTTTATAATTTTACCAACCATTTAAATAAAGTTAGCGACAAAATTGAATTGTTAGATATTCTTTACGTCATGAAGCGACGTCATTTGATGGCAGATGAAATACAAAGAGCTGTAGGGATGTTGCAAGCGGGAAGTAATCAATCTCAGGTATCTCGACATTTTGGCTTTCATAGAAGTGTTATTTGTTATCATCACGCTCAGACCAATTGCAGAGGAGACCCAGTGAATAATATTACAAAATCAATTTTTTTCCTTTTGAAAGCTTCCGCTGCATACGCTACGTAAACGGTGACTATTCCACATGGACGAAGTCGTGGACGGAAGCTAGTATAGATATATAATGACATTTAAGAGCAACAATAGTAAGAATTGAGATAAAGCAAATATAACTAAAGTTTCGGTGCCTGAGATCAGAGACTTTGATTCAGACTTTAGTTCAAAGTGTGATCTCTGGTTCTTTAAACAAGAGATTCTGTTACTACATTGTGTGAATGATGCATTAAGATTATCACATAGGTTATTTTCCAAGCACAACAGTAACAATATACACATAATAACCTAATAATATGTGGTTACTGAAGCCTTATAGGTGACCCATCTAAAATCAATTTCAATAAGTGATTATTCCTCGGGCCAATAGTAACACTTTACTACTATTGAGGGTTGAATTGGTTGAACCTTGCATCAATTAATGGAAAATGTTCAGACTAACTGTATAATATTGTATATGTTGAATGTTGTTGGAGTGATAATGTGATATGAACAAAGACAAATGAGTTATCACTGGTACCTATTGGCACTCGGAACAATCATTATATACAGTTTATTATAGTAATATCAATATTATATGGCCACAGGCCGCTATACCACGGGTCGCTAGTCTGACGCAAGCCGCGCAAGCGCAATACAGTCACGCTTACTAGCATGTCGCTGAAGCGAAACCATAAGCTTACCTCCTATCAAAAAATACCGCTCAACGGGTCTAAAGAATCAGAAGATAGGTGAATTTTAAAGGGGCACGTATAAATCAATCATAGAATTCATTAAAAGAATGAGTATCGAGTACCCACGGTAATAATTGTATCGGTTAGTCGAAAACCTAATTGCATAAATTACATTCGCTCGTGTTAGTGTATACTTAGCAAGTTGTCTTGTAGACGTGATGAAGGCGACGCGATCGCGCAACTGTCGCGCGTTTTAAAATAGCCATACACCGGTCGTGACACGCGACGTCCGATGACACGCATCGACCGACGGCGACATGCCTCGAGATACAAACAAATAATCCTATGTATCTTAGTTTCTACAGTATATTCTAATATTGTTCATTTCTGTTATTAAAAGAACTTATAAAGACAACAGCTGTTATTTTTACATCATAGAACCCTAAAGATATTATTTTAAAAATAAAATACAACGTTATAATGTGAAGAACCATCCTAAAATTTAAATTAGTACATGTTGCTTAGACTTTTTTGATGAGTGTATTTTAAGGTGACCAAAATTTTTTTCAAGTGAAAATCTCTTTATGCGCTTAGAGCGGTATTTTTTGGCAGGAGATAAACTTATAATCTCGCGTCATGACATGCTAGTAAGCGTAGCCGACCGTATTGTGCTTCCAAGGCTTACGCTAGACTAGCGACACGTAGTATAGTAGCTGTATACATCTAATATTGGTATATTGTATTTAGTTTGTGCAGCCCATAATATGTTTGAGTAATGAATACGCTGTATAAAAATATATAACTGTTACTCGAAGTGCCAATAGATGTGTAAGAGACACTAATAATAATAATTTCAATTTAAAAATTATGAAATTTAAATAATTCATCATACTATAACTGATTTTAGAGAGAATACAGTTATTCCAATGTATTGAGTTTTCACTTCTGTCGGCAGTCCTTATGACTGCCTCAATTTTGTATTCGAATCTCTAACGAAAATATGTTTAGTTTATTATGTTTTAAGAGGCACGTCCATAGCCACGTAATAATTAAAGAATGTGCTCAAAATTGTAAAAATAATTCAAATTCATCGCAAATCTTTTTTTTTCGTTATTTAACTATTTTCTAAGGAATCCTGAAATTTTCAAGTCGATATTTTAATATTAAAAGGTCGCTCAAGATTTTTTCATGTTTCCAAGTAGAGTGCCTTAGACCTTTTCGAGAGACTTCTGAATCTGAATATTGACGACGTTTCAGATTTCTTTCTTAAAAGTTGACATACTAAAAAAATACTGTTCGCGATAAACTCAAAAACTACCGAATGGATTTTCATGCGGTTTTCACCGGTGGATAGATTGATTGATGAGGAACGTTTGTCATCATTTGTCAAGGATTTTTCCATAATCAGGGCGGGACGACGTCTGCCGGGCCCGCTAGTAAAATATAACACAAGGATAAAAAAACAGCGTCGTATTCATGATTCCTTTATTAATCTAGAGCAGTAGTCCAGAGGACATTTTCTAGAATTAAACTGACTTTAACAATTTAATGTATCAAAATTAAAGAGCAGTGAAAAAAAATCATTTCAAAAGTACCAAGAAAACATAAGTCTATGGCGTTTAAAGTATACACTTACTTCTGCTGGCAAGGAACAGTTCGATCGCGACATTCTGGAGGAGGTATCGACGCGAGAATATCGCTCGGATCTCGCTGAAATACCATTTGCCGTGGAGATGTTCGCAGTATTTCAGGACCTGAAAATAATGATAAAAAAACAAATCAATATCGTCTAGCATACTAAACAAAGTTAGTACTCAATCGTTTAATATTTCCATAGGAGTTTTTGGTGGGATCTCACTATGTCATGTAGTGGCTACGTATATGTATGGCTTTTATCTTTATATATAAATTTCTTCTGTGCTTGTATATGTCACCGAACTCCTCCTAAACGGCTGGAGTGATTATGATGAAATTTTGTGCGCGTGTTCCAGTGGATCCGAGAATGGTTTAGATTCACAATTGGACCCGGTAGGTGGCGCTGCGGTTGAATTTTAGATAAATTTTCTTATTATCAAGGCAGGACAACGTCCGCCCGGCCCGCTAGTATTTTATAGATAATCTGTTATTTGGTTCTACATTTTGTAATATTGGTGGCGTTTTACGTTATATAGTTCGATTAATGTGCGCAAGTGAAGTAAATGGAGAATAATACCACCACGGATCATGAATTCTAAGATGCCACAAAAACTCCCTGGAAACTTCTTACAAGCGGGCCACCATCACATAAAAACATTAAAATTATCGCACGACACTTGTAGTATTCGACAATGGTAGTAATCGACAATGGTAGTAATCATCTGGAAGATTGGTTGCCAAAAATAAAAATTAAAAAAAATATGTAACGGATTGGAGTTTTAGTACACAAGAACCACAATAATGGCTATGTAACTTGAATTAATTTATTGTATTCTAAACTACATCAACTGAGGATTAAAATTTAAATTTTAGAACTATTTTAAAGATAAAAATCTAGGGAGAAAGACACACGGCGCGTTATTACAGAAATAAACAGAGAGAACAGGAACGCAGCGACTCGTAAAGTGGAGGCGCGCGCGGACACGACGTACCTCGTAAAAACTCAGTTCGTTATTCCCTTAATTTACTACAACAATAATTGTGTAAATCAGTCCTCGTTGGTCCGCTGGTCCGGCGTTCTTATAATTGTTTTAATGTGTTTTACAAACCGCTCGGCTTAAATTATCATGACACGATGTCGTTACGTTATACTGCTGAGGGAGTGTAACAACTCGAGAGGGAATGTGTTTATGTTAGAAATGTGTGTGTTTTTTTATTAGATACTTATTTGTTGTTTTATTTTTGGAAATAACCGAAATAGTCGACTGTCCCACGGTTAGAGAGATTTTTAATTATTGACATGACAGTATGAGACTCTTATATGTATTTAAAGTCCAAGAATAACAGAAACAATTATAAAATTTCTTATATATTTTTTTAAAATGACTAGCCTTTCTGCGTACGTATTTGCAATGAATACATGAATAGCATAATAGATATTGTATAATTTTTTTCCGTGTTAAAATACACTAAACACATTAATTTTCATGACGATCAACGGTATAAAAGTTGATTTACTGCAGCGGCATCTAGTGGCGTGTTGCGGACAAATAGATAGCATAAAAACCGTCTTCATGAAAAAAACCAAAGGTCTGCCTTTAAACAATGCCTTAAAACAATGTTCATATAAACAATAATGTATTTATATTTTATTCTCTCGCTCGTTAAATCCTATAGATGTACATATTTGTCTCTTTTTAATGTCGCTTTCAAATGAATACGGGGATAAAGAAGTTTTTAATTTAAAAAAAATTCTCAAGTTTTTACATCAAAACGAAGCTTTTGGTGCGACTTTGAAATACATTTATATTTTATCGACCACTTCATTATTATTTCAAGTATCCATCATTCTTCTATATATAACTTTGCACAATCGTTCCATAACAAGTGAAATATAAAATAAGCAATAATCGGCCTTGTTAATATTTTGCTTATTAACAAGGAAACAACAAACAAAGCTCGTATTTTTGTGAATTATTTCTAGCAAACTAAATGGAATATTATCCTAGATATTTATAGTCATCACGTGTCTAATTCCCACAAGGTATTCATTCTCCCACCTCGAGTGCTGCGAACCGGTGATTGATTACTGTATTCCTGAGTTGTGATTTCTATGGTATACCGCACTATTATCATGATCATCTCTGTGAATGAGAAGTGACATGTGCGCATAATGTTATTGTATTAGTGATTGTTAATCTGCTGTGAGTATCCCACTTTCAAAACGTGTGCTTATTTGTTGATATTGTTATACATATTAAAATCCCAGGGTTACATAATTTGCGATATTAATTGTAATTACAATACGTGATTTCAAGTACTATATATTTCATCGAGTCGTAGTATTTTATAGATGTATCCGATGGTATTCCTACAACCGTACACATGGCGAAAATCGATCACAGTGACGATTATCTCACGCTTTGGGATCAGTCAGTATATATACAAATAATGTATCCATATCCATCCATAACTACTTCACCGATTATTATAAAATTTTGCATACGTGTTGTAAGGGATACAGAAAACGACATAGGATACTTTCATCGAGAATTAACTATTATTCACGGAGAATAAGTCAAAACTATATTAACGCAAACGAAACCGCGATTAAAAGCTAGTGAACTATACTTTTTATTGTTATAACGTAGAATATTATAATTAACGTGTATGAAGTAGCGGACGCTTGCTACTTAATGTGTATAAATGTTTTTTTTTTTAGATTGGACTGCGCTACTGGCCTAGCAAGGCTTTAATAGCTTCACCGGACTACGTGTATAAATGTACATATTATACATATGAGGCATATAAAATCAAAAACAGCTAAGTGCATAGAGACCAAATTTGCAGGAAACGAAAAAAATGTTTATCTATTCTCAGAGTTGGAGTTTTACTTATATTCAAAGTTTCAATTTTAAAGAGTGTCATAGGCTATTGATTTTGCCTGCCTATGGCCATCAGCTCTAAAAGAGAAGTTCAAGAAATTAAAAAATGCGATAATTCCTTAACTGTATTTTATCCTTACTTTACTTCTTATTTGATGACTTGGTTGTACTTCAATGTATTTGATCCCAAAATCAATTTTAAAACAAAAATTAAAAGGCTTTAGCTGTATTTTATTTCTTGTAGGAATTAAATGGTGATTTGCAACCAATAAGACTAGATGGCTCCGTACTCAGTTCATTTTTAGAACTTGTGGCACTTAGCTGTCTTTGATTCTATATGCCTCATATATAGATATGTAAAAAATAACAACTGATTCTCTGACTGATAAACCAAAGCACAGCCTAAACTACTTTACACTGTAAGTGAGCAAACACCAAGGAAGGATTTCCAGAAATTCAACCCACATAATGGTGAAAAAATGGATGAAAATTTTTATGAAAGTGAACTTAGAACTGCAAAAATTGGTATTTAGCAATTCAGTTACAAAGTAAAATAGACGTATTTTATAGTTTTTTTCAAATTAAATACATGTCTTATATATAAAGTTACAAAACGCAGACGATGTAGCAGGCGGCTGCTAGTTATAAATAAATTCACTCTTTACATTATGTTAGTTTCGGTCGAGCCTAGCACTTCACTTTGTATATATACACATATCTACATAAAATTCAATTATTCAATTATAATTTTTTTTTTAGGGATAACTTCAGAAACCTTTCCGTTGACTTTAGCGAGACTTCGACTGCGAGTTTCGCAGTGTTTTGTCTGGACTTTTCATATAATTATGTTTGAGGGTTAAGCAGTAGTGATAAAATGTTCATTTATTTCAGAGTTCAGAGTTTATTTAAAAGTGGTAAAACAGTTATAACTGTGAGAATGAAAAATAAAATTATATTTTTAAAAAAGAACAAAAGATAGCCCACAACTGAGCTAGAGAAATAAGAAATAATATAGAGTTTCGGCGGGTACTTACTCGACAATGACAGTAATAATCTAGAAGATTGGTTGTTAAAAATAAACTAAAAGAAAAAAAAGAAATAAAATTTGGTCAATGAAAAACAAATATGTATGTGTCGCAAAATTATTATGATAGACAGACAATAATATAGATGACAGTTTTATTTTAATATGAGCTACATTAATTACACGAGGCAGTGTCGTTCTCACCTGCCCGATATATAAACAAATGATTTTAAATTTCATGCAAATCTTTTATATAAAAACGCTATGAAGAAAGTTCTATCAGTTATGTTGAATAATTTTGCGACATAATAACCATATATCAAAATGGTATGTATGTGATACTAGCGGACGCGGCGACCGTTGTCCCGCCCTGATAATATATATGGACGCGACTGCACTGCCATCTGGTTTCAATGTCAGTAAGTAACAAATAAATTCGAAGCATCTGTAGTGCCATTTATCAGCTAACTCGGAACTTAAATAACACTGGAAATATTATTACCAACTCTTTGTTATAAAGTGAATAAAATGAAATATAGAATAATAAATTGTAGTTCATAATTTAGAATCAATTTTATATAATACCGACTTCAGAAGTGGGATAGGACTTCGCCCATATTAGCCTTATTTTCATATAATCCATTTCTGATTGCTAAATTAGCAGTGAGAATTCTGGCAACGCGTAGACATATATTAAAAAAAAGAAAAGACTTTATATACCTAAACCTTCCCTATGAATCACTTTATCAACTGATGAAAATCAGTTCAGTAGTTTTTCAGTTTATCGCGAACAGACCGACAGACGAGGCAGAGGACTTTGTGTTATAATATGTAGTGATTAGTGTAAATTATCTTCGAAGGCATGAAATAGTACAGGCATTATTTAGTACCCGTCTGACTAGCTATCACTTTGAAGCTGCAAATATTCCGCCAAGCACCAATAGGTGGGCAGATATTCTTCAGAGCCAGTTCTCCTTTGGGTTTAAGTTCTGTTCCAGGTATCTTCTGAAGGCAAAAATAACGTTTTAAATGTTTGCTCATGCTAGAGCTACGATATTTGGAGGATTACTGGTCATATGAATAATTAGATTATATTAAGGAATATTTGAAAATTGTACTCTACAAATTTATAATTAGGAGAAAATTATAGCATATCTACAAACAAACAGATTAAAAGAAAATTTATTATTCAAACATAATAAGTTCTTTACACTAAGAGTATTTCGTTTCTAATTCGATATAACCCGAGGGTGTAGTCGACCGGTCGAGTTTAGGGGTATGTCTGTCCGATTCAATTCCAATGCAATTTATCAAAACAACCCTCTCATAATAAATCACCAATGAAATATTATTACATTTAATGTACACGTATAGAATTCATGTTAATAAATAAACATAATGTATTTAGATAGTTCCACTGTGATATTGCGAAGGTCATCACCATTATCAGCCTGTAAGGGACCCACTACAAGGCTATAGGCCTCTTCCCGAATGAAGGTATGGGAATAATCACTTCGCCAGCCCACGACAATACAATACAATAGTATTACTAGCACATTTCTCAGGTGCAGGTTTCCTAATGATGTTTTCCTTAACCGTACTTTAAGAAGCGAATTAAAAATATTGAGGAGTGATGGGAAAATTTGTTTCTTATGCGACAAATAAAACAAAAATACGATGGGAAATTGAAAAAAAATTAGATCTTGATAATGCCGTGTACCGTATTCATCTATTGCTAAAACCCATCGAGGAGACCCTATAAATATTAAAAAAAAAAAAAACAGTAAAGCTGTTTTTAGTAAGAAGTACGAAAACACACACAACGGAATTTTATGTACAAAAAAATAGATTCTACAAAACTGTCTATATTCCCATTCGTACTATCATTATGAATTTATGCAGAAAAGAACATATATATTCCGAACTAACTGAAAGCCGTGATTTCACTCGTGAGTATAGTTTTGTTATTTAACTATATGTTTCATGATAACTATATATTTTATTATGATTAATTGTCGGTTATTATTTTTGTAATTGTAATTTGATCTTATAATTTAATTGGTATCGCTGTTTTGTCAATTAAAAAAAATATATTGACTAATGGGCGCCCAGTGGTCGACATTAACAATAGTTTATCGATTATTTCCGTTTGAACTTTATTAGGGTTCCTGTGTCAAAGGGATTCTATAATCAATGGTTTTCAACATGGCTACTCAGTTATTTTTCACTTTTTTTTCAAATTATATAAACATAAAAAATCTATATTTAAATGAAAATTGAAATTAATTATAATTTTGAAACATAAACAGGCGGTTAAATAAGGTAGTAAGGCTCTCAAATTGTAAGTAAACATAACTATACGAAAATAAAGAAATTTATCGCAACTCATGAGACACCTTTCAATTAATATTACACGACACCATGGGTGGTATTTTTGGGTGATATTGAATTAAATGTATTCTCATTGCTTGGAAAAGTAATGGATACACATTAGAATCAAATGATGAATCCAAAACAAAGATGATCTAAGTCATGGATTACTTTCATGAGCAACTAAATTTTCTTATTTTGATTTTGCAACGTATTTTTTGGCTGATTTTTTTTATTGAATCATTATTTAAAGTGAGTTCACCATAAAAAAATACTAAACATTAAAACATTGACTTTGACTATGGTAATATTGCTTTACTCTTATGACAACATGAAGCAAAGTGACATGAAGTGAATTCAGTCTTGTCACCTAAAAATTTTGACATTCAATAAGACCACAGAGAACAATAATTATTTCAGTGGTTCCCTAAATTTACTAAAGATAAATTATTTATCAATTAGTTATTAAAGTATATTATGAATTTACATATTATATTATTATAAAATTAACCTACAATTTAACCAGATTTCAAAGGGCAAGTAAGGCACGCAACGTCAGTCATGTAAAAAATATTGAAAATGTAATTGGAACGTAAGAGTATAATGACGGATGCAAAATGCCTTTTTCATTTAAATGTCTGTATATGTTGTGTAAAATTGAAGCTGTAGTGTGAGTAATGTATATTTTAATTAATTTAATATGTTTGCAATGCTTTTTTTTTTTTTTCGAACTGACTACGCTATTGACCATGCAAGGTCTTAACAGCTTCACCGGACTACTTGTTTGCAATGCATTTCTGCACTTCTCCTCCATATAAACTTTAACTATGCCAAATTTCAACTTCATCCGTTCACGCAATTCGCTTAAAAAGGGGTACAAAGTTTTGGCTTCACGTATTAATACATAAGATACTAGCTGACCCGACCACGCGTTGCTGTGGTTCAGTTATTGAAAAAGAAATTCAAAATTAAAACGTGGCGTTATCTATAACAGTCGGTCGTACAGCTATCTGTCAACAAACTAATTTAAAGCGCCATCTGTTCAAGATTGATGAAACTTACAATTAATAACTATAATCAACATTGACAATAACTTAATTTGTAATTACAAAACTATTGAGGTCATTCGGATATTCGGATTCGGACATCATTACATAGTATAAAACGAAGTCCCCCACCGCGTCTGTCTGTCTGTCTGTTCGCGATAAACTCAAAAAATACTGAACGGATTTTCATACGGTTTTCACCAGTGGATACAGTGATTCACGAGGAAGGTTTTAGTATAGAAGTCAAGATTGTCAAGATTTCTTTTATAGTCAGGGCGGGACAGCGTCTGCCGGGCCCGCTAGTTCGAAATATAAATAAGTCCTATTTCTTAAGTTGGACCAAATTATACATAAATGCCAACTTTCATAAAGATCGGTTGAGCAGTTTCGAAGTTCCTCGTGAACAAACATCTTGACACTGGATGTTTATGTATTTAAAAGACGTAGGTCTAGATAGATAATACTTTGAAAAGTCCTCTATCTGCCACCAACAGTGTCGTCAAAATCGGTTTAGTTGTTTTGGAAATTAGCTCGGATAAAAAAGTACTCGATATACGTAAAGAATATATGATTTTAACAATAGAAAAGTTTGTCGTTATCTCCCTCGCAAATAAATCAGAACATTTGTTAAGTTCTCACATAACCGGTAGCACTATACCAGAGGTTCGTGTCCAAACACCATTAACTAATTTTGTTCCATGTTTGCGCGATGTATTTTATTTGGGAACGTGTCGTATCTCATTCGATACTAGACACACACGGGGGTCGATAGCTGAGCAGCTTAAACGCTTCTACGCGATTTTTATTTATTTATCAAAAGTATTAAAATAATTATTTAAGCTTTGTTGATTATTTAAGCTTTCATGGTCGCTGTGGTACAGTCTATACTTGATATAATCTAATACTAATATTATAAAACTGAAGAGTTTGTTCGCTTAAACTACTGGATGCGCTCAGGAACTACTGGTCCGATTTGAAAAATTCTTTCAGCCTTGGATAGTTCATTTAACGAGGAAGGCTATATTACCAAGATCAATGGGAGCGGAGGACCGATGAAAAATATTTCAAAATCGTTTTTTTTCTTCTGAGAGCTTCCGCTGCGTGTTCGCATTAACCCAAGGTACCTACACCACGCGGACGAAGCCACGGGCAGAAGCTAGTATGACAATAAATGAATGCTCCGTCAACCTTCGAAAAACGATACCAATCACCAATTAAATGTAATTATTAATCAATTGAAAGCGACGATGGTTTAGTTGATAGCATCTTCGGATACAACGTCGATAGACGTAGGTTTGAATCCAGACAACTAAGTTTCTGAATTCTGGAGCTTCTGGCGAAGAAAAATACCGTGATGCGTATTTCTATGCCCGCCTGGCCAGCTACTAGCCTCAAGTTGAAAATCTGTCGCCAAACACCTGTTGTTGTGTTCTGGCACTCGCACTTCAGAGTAGACTTAGAGTAGAAGAGAGTAGTAGAGTAGACTCATTTCTAAATACTAGAGACAATAACAAACGGGTTACTCCATGTTTCAGGCTCACTAAAACCAGTAAGTTTTTTTAGCAAATAGTGTTAGATTTTATAACAAATCCCTAAAGCACATCACCGAGTTGTAAGATAGTAAGTTCAAGTACCGTGTCAAGCGGATTTTAATACATAAAGGCTATTATAGGATGGGTTAATATGTGAACGATGGAGACGTCTGGAAATAATGTCTCTCGTAGTGCATTCACCTAAAATGAATGTAGCTATCTATCTTTGTAAGAATATGTATCATCAAAAAAATAAACCAGTTCGAGTTTCTTGTTGGTTCTTCTCGATGACTGGGTTGTTTTTCCGAACCGGTGGTAGCTTTGACATTCATAAGCGCTTCTCAAGCTCTAAACTGAATAAATTAGTTTTGATTTTGAATCAACTCGAAAACATGTCATGTCCAAATTGTTTTACTGCATCTGAGAGATAGTCCTTTTTTCACATAGCATCTTACTACTAATTGAACTCGTAACTTCAGCAGTAACTGTGATCAGACATTATATGGGACAAAATCATTTTTAAGGACGATTTTGACAAACAAGTTCAAAATTAAAACGTGGCGCCATCTATGAGATATCTATAACAGTCAGTCCTACAGTTTTTTGTCAACAAACTAATTTAAAGCGCCATCTGTTCGAAACTGATGAAACATACAATCAATAACAATAATCAACATTGACAGTCATTTGGTTTGTAATTCAAAGTATTGATGCCATTAATCGAAATATAAATTAGCCTATCTCTCAAGTTGGACCAAATTGTACATAAATTCCAACTTTCATGAAGATCAGTAGATTCGTTTTGGAGATCATCATAGACAGACATCACGACACTGGATTTTTATCCATTAAGATTATAACAACATACTTTTCTTGGAAATTTAAGATATAGAAGCTCAACTATTTAGTATGGATATAGGAGAAAAAAAATAGAATTAAATTCGCCTCTCCCAGGATACGTTCCAACGTCGAGATCCCATCTCGAGATGGTTATCGGCGACCCGTAAATAAGGACCAGCGGCTGTGACAAGTGCGCCCATTAGGGATCACAAAGACGAACGAAAAACGGATGCGCTCAAAAAATACCGCCAGGGGTCGCGGTCGTACCAACTGTGTACCGTTAGCAAAAATATTTTTATTCTTATTAACGTTCGTCTCTATTAGGTTTATTTTATAATCTATAACGTTATAACGTTTGACCACAATCTATGATATTTCATTTTATGTAAGTTAAATTTATTAATTAAGTTAAATTAGTTATTTTTCTATTATATTTTACATACGCACCGTTTTAATAATGTAAGCTGTGTTTACGTCTAGAAATGTTTAATCTTAAGTATGTTTATTATGGAATACATAACTCTAATTTGTAAGATTGAGTACAGTTTCGTAGACAAAATATATATTTTTTTTTAAATGATGATATATGGTAAGGTATGATAATGACAATGATGTGGTATAAGATGGTAAAGGTAAGAGGGTTTGCCTCTTAAATGCAGTTGTAGGAACACACCAACGCGTGCTTGGCGACAGATTTTCAACTTGAGGATGGTAGCTAGGCAAGCGGACTTAGAAAAAACCCTACCACCATGCTATAGTTACACCACGATGTTTTCCTTTACCGGAAGCTCAGAGTGAGTTGCTAGGATTTGAACCTACGCTCATCGACGCGGTGTCCGAAAACACTATCAACTAAGCCATCATCGCTTCGAGTCCCTTTTTAAAGACCGGCAACGCACTTGCGACTCCTTTGGTGTTGCTAGTGCCTATGGACGGCGGTGATCACTTACCATCAGGTGACCCACCTGTTCGTTTGCCTATAATATAAACAAAAGTTACTGTATTCTTTATTTTGTAATAATAAATTCATATTTCACTATCATCATGAATAAGTATCGAGTCCGGTGAAGCTGTAGATAAATGTCTTACAAGGCCAATAGTGTAGTCAGTTCGAAAAAAAAAGAATAAGCAAAGGTTATAATCAAATCAAATCAAAATATTTTATTACAGACAAAAAAGTCCATTTGGTTAATGGAATAATAATAATTGAAACAGGCCGATCTGTACTAGCCCAAAGCCAATGAAGGGCGCTTGCCGTTGGGAAAATCGGTCTGAAATTATAAATTTATTTCGAAAAAAATGTGTGTAAATCTTCCCAAAGTTTTTTTTTACTTTAATTAAAAAATATTGACAAGCACACATTTAGTATTAGGTAGTCAAAATCTTTTTTAGGTCTGCAGTACCTTAACCTTAACAAATTTTAAGATAACCAAAGACAAGAGAGTGTAGGCACGTGAGAGGTTTTTTAAATTGTCATACTACACATTTTGTTTTAAATGCTGACAACTTTGGTTCTCTAGAAGTTTCAGTATTGAATATACGAAGAAATGGGATTACTCAATAGGCCATAAAGAGCCACATAGTCATAAACGAGAGCAAGGAAAACTTCTAAGTCTACCAATGTCTATTGAGTAGTAACTGTTGTTCCTATTACCGATTTGAAAAGTGTGATTAGCCGTAGAAATTTGATATAAAAGAACCGACGAATAATATATAGAAAAAAACAAGAAATATTACTTTTAATCTATCGCTACCTTCAAGTTGCGGGACAAGGTGCGTCAAAACAGATAGGAAATGTAAATAACGGGGAGTTGTCATCGAGTTGTACGTCTGTCGGTGTGTCGTTGCTCACCGCGCGGGTCGGTCCACTGTATAATAATGCCATAGTTAAATTTAACTATAACAGTTTATCTATAAACGAGCAAAGGTGACGACCCTTGTTTTATTGGCATTTATGGCACCAATTAGGTATGTGTCCTGTAATGGCGATTCAGGGTACCGTGACGCTGTTTTATCATAAACCCAATCCTGTCTTCTGCTACCTACATCTGTATTTAAAAACTAGCTTCCGCCCGCGACTTCGTCCGCGTTAAATAGTTACTTTGTAATAAAATAATAGTAGAACGTGAAAATTTTTCAATAATACGTACGTTAACCCCGATTTTGAAACATTCTTCTCTCACTGACTGAACGAAACGCAACAATGCAAGCACTGTTACTTCACGTCGGTTTTTATGAGAGGGTGGTACTACTCCGGGCGAGCCGACCCATTCATGCTGAAACCAATAATAGTTTCAGCGTGGCTCTACCACCATTAGAACGTAACATATCTTAACGTAATATATAACCTTCCTCGGTAAATGAGCTATCTAACACTGAAAGAATTTTTCAAATCGGACCTGTAGTTCGTGAGATTAGCGCGTTCAAGCAAACAGACTCTTCAGCTTTATAATATTAGTATATTAGTCAATACTATACATCAATATGTATACTGTATATTTTTAGGAAATCATTTTAATTTTTCTTTGCTTCGCAAGTTTGGAAGCCCTAGCATATATTTTATTTATACTTTATAGGTTTTAACATTTGACCACAAACTAATTTTGTTGTTCAATGACGTCATGATTTTAGACGGTAAACATGCTGAACCTAGAGGGGACTAGCTCTCCAGTGCAGTTGTAGGAACACACCGACAGGTGCTTGGCTATAGATTTTCAACTTCAGGGTGGTAGCTAACCAACCGGACTTAGAAAAAGCTCTACCATAATACTATGATATATATCATTATGACGTCTTTCTTAACAGAAACTTCCGACTCAGATGCTAGGGATTTGAATGTACGTCCATCGATGTTATGTCCGAACTAATCAACTAAGGGTATTTATACCTTTATCGATCTAAAAATATCGCAGTGTTTATTTACGAAGAGAATTGAAGTAAATTATAGAATCGATTCGCGCTTCGCTCCACCTGTGAACACCTTTACAGAACGGTTCTGTCTGCACATTTCTCTTTTTAATTTAATTAGGAATTTTAAATAGGTGCCCATTTTGTTTGTTCTACTTGTAATTTATAATGCTAAGGCGACATTTTGTGTTACAGACAGATGGTGGGTGTCAGCGAGGCTCACTATTAGTTCATACGTGCAGGTAGTTTAGTTTTAAAAATGAAAACACAGAAATAGTGTGCAAATTATTGAAAAAAAAAATATAGAGTTAATACTTGAGAAAGTTTAAAAGGTTGCTTTTTTAATTTTATTTTTGACAGTCAATCTTCAAGTAGATTATTACTGCCATGTCATTGTCGAATAGGTGTTTTACAAGTTTTTCGAGATCATTTCAATTAACTAAAAGATGGTGGCCCTCTTATTAGAACTTTCTAGAAAGTTTTTGTGGCGAGTCAGAATCCATACTCCGTGGTATTATCTCCCATCCACATCACTTGTGCACAATAACCAAACTATACTACGTAAAACGCTACCAATATTACAGAATACAGAGCCAAATAACACAAGATTATGAATAAAATATAATAAACCCTACATGACATTCCAAGATCCCGCCAAAAACTCCAAAAGGTCGCTTCTAACGTGTTACAAATTTTTCACGCCATAACCTTGGTCGCGCTTTTGTACACAACTTTCCACGTTATCCATTATACCCACTGTAACGTTTATTTCTATATAAAACCAATATATTTACTTTTATTCGAATACATTAGTAGCAATAAAACTAATTATTTAATCTTTAATATTTCAATTGGACGATCGTAAAATGTTATATCGCGCCGCCGCCGCTACATTTCCGTAAGGTCGGGGACTGTTTATGACCACTTTGAAATCGAGCATAACTGATCGATTATTATTATCGACTATAATTAATATCTATCATATCTATTTCTTATAATTTATTATACTAAATAATCTTTTTTCGAAAGAGTTGGTCAGTGTAATCTTAAAACGTGACAGCGATTTACGTAATGAAAATGATTAGTTTCTACTAATTATTTATTTACGTACGCATGGGAAAATTATAGAGATGTGGTGTATCATAATAATTCGGTTTTATTGATTTACATCATGGCTAAGGCTTTCATTAAAGGCTTCTCTTATTATTTTCGACCACAATACATACCAGAGTCTAGATGAAATATGAACACAGAATAAAGGCAAATAAACCGTTGAATATCTGAAATTTCATCAAAGGCAGAAAGGAGAATAATAATTGTGTTTGGAAATGCGATTTGAAACCAAACAAGCGTTTAGAAACTGTTCCGGTGGAGCGTTTACCGGGGTTGGTTCTAATTAAATAACTATAGATCATGGTAATGCGCCGCGCCGCACCGACTCGCGCTCGCCTCACTCCGGTGGCTCTATCATCGAAACTCTAACTACGAGTTCTCACACAATCCTCGACCACATCCGATATACATGTAAACGTTTGTGAGTCATACAATTTCAATTGTATGATTCACAAACGAATATATGTATGAATAGCTCAGAATAGTTTCGCCACGTTAGATCCGCGGTATCGACAACAGCCCAAGTTGCCGTGCACTGTTGAGCTAGTTGTCTGAATGAAATCGGCTGAGTGCCTTAAGAGCTCGCCTTAGTATTCCGGTGAATCTGTAAAGGCCCTGCCAGGCTAATAGCGTAGTCAGGTCGAAAAAAACAATCCTCGAGATTTCTTTTTAAATTCTTTCTTTATATTGTTTTAGAAAAAAACGCTTTTTGTTGCAGTGAGACATAATAGTGGTCACTCAATTCCAGGCGGAAGAGCAACGTAACATCTACTATAATATTTAACAATCCTCGAGAGTTTTGACGGTTTTATATTGTTCTCAACTACTGGTAGACATTGAAGTTTAAAATCTGCTAAACTATATTATTGAACGGTTCAGCTGAAACCCAGACGATATTTTTTTATTACATAGGTAATGTATAATTATTTACCTATAATTATTTTCAGAGCAAATAATAAAACACTTGTTCAATTTAAATATAATATCTAATAAATAAGGAAGTTTACTTAGTCACCAGAAATTTAAACTCAAAAATAATTTAATCTTTTTCGTTTTTAATAAAGGTACACATTTTTCATACGGATAGTTATAACTTCTTTGTATATTTAGGTTATTTTGGACACAACTTAGGTTAAACAATATATGCATGCCTATTCCACTAAAATGAATTGGACGTATTGGTACACGTATATATGTATATAAATGTAGGCAGAAACAAAATACAAGAATCAGTCTCGAAACTAAGCTGTGAGATTCATTGTGTGCCGTCTCCGACTTATTAAACTAAATTATAATAATTAGGCAATGACAGAGAGGTTCAGTACCTTTTTCTGTTTAGTTATTCTTGACGAGTTTTTGTGTTATCAATGACATATATTGGAAATAATTCATCATTTTTCGTACCGTCGACGAGTTTTAAAGATTTCTAGTCATCATACTTCATGGTCCTCACGTTCACAGTCAATAATATTTGTAAAGTCTTTGTCAAAAAAACTTCAATAATATTGAAACTTGAACAAAATGATTTTTAATCACTAGTAACTATAATTGTGATATATATATATTATCTATTATATATCATCATAATTTTATCTCTAAATACAATTTTAACGTCAACAACATCCATGAAATATGACAATGGTAGAATACTTATTTTACTAATTTGAAAGGATTATCTGATGTACGTTAGTAAAGTAGTTTTTTTTTTTTCGAATTGACTACGTTATTGACCCAGCAAGGTCTTAACAGCTACACCGGGCTACTAAGGCGAGCGCTTAAGACATTCAACCGATTTTATTTTGACAACTAGCTCAAGGCTGCACGGTACACCTCGGCTTTGGCTGTTGACTGATACATGAAATTCGCGATCTATCTGAGCTAACCTAAGCTAAACTAACTATTCATACATATATGAGTTATACATACCTCAACAACTCTTATATGTATTTCGTATCGGATAATATTCTAAACTATTTCAGTTTGATAAGGAAAAAAAAATAAAACCCTTCCACTTGCCTGTGTATGCGTGCACGTGTGTGGAGGTGATATGTGTAATGTTGTCGCAGTGATGTAAGATTTTGTGTCACTGTATCGCGCGAGCAACGTACTCAAGGGCTTCACGCCGAGGGAACGGACCTAGGCTTGAGCCGTTGCCGAGGGGGGCCTAGTCTGGTATTTTAGTAAATCAGTCTTTCGATCCTCGATATGATAATTGTATATGCGTAAAAAGTCGAAATATTTTCACTTCTTTAAACGATTGTAAATTCGAGTTCCATTAGTACGGTACGTCGGTCCCCATTTCGCAGTTTGTCATCTCGAATGGTTAATAAATTCCCTGTCATCGCGTCTGCGCGCATCGCGCACTATTTCGGGACGCCCTGCTCTTTTTTTAGACAACTCCCATCTCAGAGTTTTTATTTTTCTATAAAAATTCCTTTATAAATCTCTGCCCTTAGATGCCAGCTCGAGATAGTAAATTTATTGAGTACTGATATTAATTTATTATTTCAGTTCAACGAATTATGAGCATTCTTTATATTTTTATTTACCTATACGAGTATGTTTTTAAATTCCCTTTCTAATTTACTATCACAGTATCGATAGCTTTAATCATTCGGAAATGTTATTGAAAAACGTAAGAGTTCTGTAAGCGATATCATGTATTATTTAAAAAGTTTACGTTAATAGAGCTCTTATTTCAGTTTGTTAATAAACTAGCCGATACCCGTGACTTCGTCTGCGTCGTTTATTATTTCAATTGCTTTGTTATATCTTAAAGGGAGGTAGCGGTTTGGCAAGAGCTCCTACGCGGCTTGACTTTTTCCAACACTTCCAAAAATTATCGTTATATTTCTACCAAATTACAAAAAATCTTGAAAAATGATATATACCTAAACCTTCCTCGTGAATCACTCTATCTATTAATGAAAACCGCATGAAAATCCGTTCAATATTTTTTTAGTGTATCGCGAACAGATAAATGTACAGACGCATTGGTTTTGTAATATATAATGATTCTAGCCAATGTCAGCGAAGATTCCTTCATAAACAAAACAATAGGCAGAAATAGTGACTCCAGGTTGTCTAGTTCTATGTTCTATTCACAACTAAATCATACAAAGCTCAAACCACTAGCGTAACTAGTCTTGGGGGCCCTCAGCATCAAAGTCTCGGACATATTCTAATCGTTAAGTTATATCTTGTTCTCTACGACATATGACTACAGCCTTCACTAGAATTTAGAAGCACTATGTCGTTATTCATATATTTTCACCGCAAATTCGTTACGAGCGTTTTTAGTATAATTTGAGGTTGTGGATAGTATTTTTAGCAATTATCTCAAATCTCAGGGTCCATTTAACCCGAAGGTCACTGATACGATGATAGCTATGCCTCTGATCAATATGTTCTTTTATTAAATTTGATATTTATTAGATATTCAAAACTTGCTTTTGAGACCCAAATTCGTTCTTGTTCCCAAAGATATCAGAGTACTCTGTAGAAGGATACGTTAAAATGGACATAATCACCATTTTTTGGGAACGGGCGTTTTAATGAAGTTTAGGTCAGAAAGTATGCTAAGTGATAATACAATAATAGACCGTAACAATAGTTAAAGTATGTTAATCCTAAAGCCCAGAATACACACGCCAGTTACTGGTAAGAACAAGCTACTGGCATGTGCATCGAGATTCTGCCCGTAGCTCGCGTGCCAGTACAAAGCATACCAGGAGATCGCAGCTCGATTGATTTTTTCACCTCGCGGGGAAGTGGAGAGGCACGTCACTAGCACGAAGAAGTTTGATTCTAGAAACTGGCATGTGTATCGCAGCTTCACGGAATGCCAGTAACCGGCATGCCGGTTTACCAGCACCTGGTAGTTGTTACGCCATTTACAGACACGTGTATTTTGGGCCTAACTAGTAGTAGATAGTAACTATTTAAACTAATATTATAAATACGAATGCAAGTTTGTATGTTTATTTATAACATTTACACGCCTTAACTACTCAACATTGACAAAATCCAAAAACGGTCATAGTGTATCTTCCATCTACAAAGAAACACTATCCCTGAAAGCGTTGTCAAATTTACAACGAAACCCGGGAAGCTACAATAAAATAAATACCTCGATATGAATTAGTGGAATGAATAAATAGGCCACAGATACTGGCATATATCTACATTTCACTAATCCGTTTTACAAATGTTTCAAATGAAATCGACGAGATTTATGACATTTCTCCATCACCACATTGAGACTAAGACCCCGGGGTAATCCCGCGTAATCTCGGTACGATGACAGCGGCCGTAAGTTGCGATGCGCGTCTCTTAATCCCGTTACATTAATCTTGTGGGTATGGCGTAGAAAAAAAAAGGATTTCAAAACGTTCAATAAATTTTACAGGCAATTAGCGTAGCGGTTTCTAGTTGTCACGTCATCGTTTCGGATTCGTAAAATCCGTAGATCCTAGAGGCTCAATTCAAATCTTCAGAAGTAATACTTCTGCAGTATAATGTACATTAGTATCATATAAAGGTAGATCATAGAAATCGTCCTCTCTTACACAAAGACACCGCAATACATAGGTCAGTTTGAGACCACGGTCTGTGTTACCAGGCCGAAACGTCGAGCAAGCACAGTAAGTGGTTAACACGTTCTATACTCGTCAAATCATCACTTCATATTATAAAACAAAGTATTTGCGACATCTATCTGTCTGTCTGTTCGCGACAAACTCAAGAATTACTGAATTGATTTTCATGCAGTTTTCACCAGTAGAGAAAGTGATTCATGAGGTTTAGCTATATATTTTGTCAAGATTTTTCCCCGGGCCCGCTAGAACATTATACAATAGTTTATGGAAGATTCAACCCGTATAGTCTATAAAAAGAGATGAAAACTAATTCTACCTCAATACAGCAGTATTCATAACGCTGTATTCCAGTTAAAATGGTTGGTCATAAAGACTGACACATTGATTCGAACACTACAAGATCTTGCAATGTGAACAAAAATTGATCAGGTTTGTAGAAACGCTCTAAATACATTGATTTCCGGAAGTGCCGGCGACGGTGGCGCCACTCTAACACGATGCACGTGTATCCGAGGATCCGGTGCGCACGCGCATACATCTGTCCTGAATTACACGCTCGTTTGCGAACACTTATCGAACGCGACGTGACATATTTGCTTCTCTGTTCTAATATACGTGCAGTTTATTCTGTATGACGTATCTATAGGTATTGTAAAATAAACGCGTACATAGGTATACTAGCTATGCCCGCGGTTTCGCATGCGTTTATTATTATCTACTGTAATAAACACTTGAATTATAATAAATTGTGTAAATATTCTCCGTGTTCAGAATATGAGTATCGAAGTTGATACGTAACAGTGTCAACTAGTAGCGAATTATACTGACTAGTTTTAGCTCGCGGCTTTGCTTACTTTATGTAGATTTGACCAATCTTCAGGGAGCGGTAATTTATTAAAGTGAAAAATTTCTTTAGGTGCGTTGAGCGGTATTTTTGGCAGGAGAAAAACTTATGATCTCTCGTCATGACATACTAGTAAGTGTGACCAACTGTATTGCGCTTGCGCGGCTTGTGTACATTATATTATCAATATTTTGTATTGCGATTAGGCAGCCTGTTATATATATCTGATTAATTGATGAACTGTATAAAAATGTATATAATTGTTCGGAGTGCCAACAGATGTGAAAACTATTTGTAAATTATGAAATTAAAATAATTAACACTGTAATTTATTTAAAAATTCAAAATAGGACACATTTATTATTATTGTATTGAGTTTATACTTTTGTCGGCGGTCCTTATGACTGCCTTGATTTTTTATCCTTTTCATATTATTAAGTACTAGAGGGACTGTTTTTTTTTTACGCACTACACTCTATCATTACTGAACGATTGCATTTCATAATTTACTAGTTTCTACGCGCGTCTTTTCCTGCGTTAATATGCATTTAACCTATCTCTCGGGGCTGTATTATTTTTTGTGGATAAAAGGTGTATGTAAACCTTTATGATAATCGGTGCAGTATTTAAGGCATTGAAACATAACAAATAAACAACCTTACATTCGTATTTATATATCGTAGTATAGATATTAGTAAGAACATTTAACATCAAACTACAATTTGTAGGCCCGAATGTCCGCAAGATACTGCGTATAATGGAAAGTTAATATGGGCGAAACCACGGCGAACAACTAGTTTTCTATAAATTTGAACAAATAATATACGGGGTGTAGATGAGTCCTCTTATAGAACAAATAACACAGGATCAAATCCATAGACTGCGGAAACAACTAAATGCTAGTGGCATTCCCCAAACTGAAGCTGTCATGCAAAAATGAAAATTCTCCTAGTCTTAGCCTCACCGTAACGCTACATTTAGATACAATTCATTTCGTTAGCACTTTTACAACTACAGTCGATACAAACGAACAAGGTGATAAGTATTTATTTATATATAAACTAATAAATAAAAACACGGGACGCGCGGCAACCGCAGCCCGTGCTACAACTTGTTCGAGATAAGCGACAGCTCACTCGAATTTTATCACACCCAAAACATAGTTAACGTTATCTACTATAAGAAGATAAGGGGTTCACTACGGTAGACGACTCTTCATCTGATTAATACAATATTCGACACTCGGCATTATGTAAAGTTGTTACCTGAAGTATTTTAAGTTAAGCTTCTTATGGAATGACCAATTTGTCATCGTTTCTAGTATTAAATTATGTCGGTCTTTTAATAAATTCAGCTTATCTAAGTTCTAAATACCTAAACTAATCTCTTCATGTCCCTAACGCTGTTTGAAATAGCTGATCGATTTAAATTAGTTCAGTGGTGTCCATAAAGAACAAAGGATTCACCGGACACTCCGAGTTACAAATTTAAACAGTAATCTGGACAGCTTCCGAGAACAACATTAATGAACTTACAAAGCCGCGAACAAAACGAAAGGACGCGCCGCACCGTACATCGCTTATTATCTCAAATCTTTATAATAATTACAAAGGACAAGTACGACTCAATCCGTACGGCGAGGATACGCGCTCAGAATCCAATTACCGGCCTACAGAAATATCTTCGCATTACCGACGAATAAAACAAAATGATATGTGAAAAAATACGCTACTACTCGCGTGTACCCGTAACGTTAAATAAAAATCAATCAAAAACCAACTTTAATGGAATGGATGACGGTGTAATATCTCGTATACTCTTGGTAGGTTACGAAGGACTTATGGCTGTCGAGGAGGTAGCCCTGAGAGGGGCGGAGTTTAACCCCCACTCCGCGACGCAAAGGGTGGGACGCGTGCCAGTCGTTCCCGAACGGTGGGGGATGACAGATGTCTATCTGAGCGCATCGTTCATACCTCAACACGATAGGGAATTGAATCGAACATAAATAAGCTAATACTGTCATCGTGTTTGTTCAACATAACCCTTCTCGTATGTTTCTGAACGCAAACAAGTGACTCGCTAAATACAATCGTTAGATTTTCAAGTGTTTTTGTCGTTTTTCATATGTTGTTACGTTAGAAAATTTATTAAGGCTCTAGATATATATATTTTTAGACAGGTTATTCAGTTTGATATTAGTGTAAAATTAATGGTGAAGGTTATCGCGATTATAAATCAGTGAGATCAGCTTGTTCACTCAGAAAATCTTGTAAGATATTAAGGAAAATATAATATAAAAAATATAAAATAAAATAATAACGTTACAAAATTTTCTTGTATTTTGTTGAATTTGGCATTTTTAAATAGGCTTAACATGAAAAAAATTCAAAAGAATACTTCCACGCCAGGGCTTTTAAAAAAATAATGCAGGTAGGTAATTGCTAGGGTATTTAAACAAGAAAGCGAGAAAATAAACGATAGACAATCCATATACACACTATGAAAAATCTGATAAAATATTTCAAGCAGGATTATTGTTAAGTGATATTTGATTACGGTAACTGATATTCACAGATATATCTTCTCTATAACAACGAGGTCCCCTAAAGTTACCGTTGTATTTTCATTGTAAAGTTATGAAATATGAATAAGATATTTAGAAAATAGGTTTATAAGTCCTAATACTTTTTCTATATGCAGTGAACAATCTGGTATTATGTTTTTATGGTCGGAGAGACACTGTGAGGACGCGACGCGGTAACAAAGGATTAATGATCGCGTTACATACTAAGTTCGAATGACGCGACGTGACTGCAATTCGATTGACTAATTGATTCTAATTAAATATAGTTTATCTCGTCTATTCTTAAATAGACTTTATATTATAATGGAATTATCTTCAAAGGAATCACTACATATTATAAAAGAAAGTTCTCCGCCGCGTGTGTCTGTCTGTCTGTTCGCGATAAACTCAAAAACTACTGAACCGATTTTCAAGCGGTTTTGATTTATATATAGAGTGATTCACGACAAAGGTTTAGGTGTATAATTTGTTCCTAAGATTTTAAGATTTTGTGTAAATTGGTTGTAATATTACGATAATTGTTGGAAGTGTCTTAAGAAGTCAAGTCTCCTGGGAGTTTTCGTCGAAAACGCTGCCTGATCCTTTTGAGATATAACAAAACAATTGAGATAATAAACGGCGCAGACATAGTTGCGGGTATCAGCTAGTTTAAACGATAAACCGTAAATGTTAAAGTATTTAGGCGAATAGGTGGGCGAAAAAATAAAATTATACTCCCCATTAGGAATGCTTTATAATAAATTATGTAAATAATTCGATACATCTTGTAACATTATGCTTGGGAATCTAAAATATAAATGGGCACGCATCGTGAAAGCTTTATCGTTAGATAAGATCGTAAAATATTAACATAAGCCAGACGTCAATTAACGCGTTGCATATTAAAATAATATGTATCATATATAAAAACAGTACTAATTATAATAATCCATATTTGAGAAAATTAATTAAATTAAATTTGACACACCGGATAATCATCTAAGTTTTAAATATGGGTCTGTTTTTTTTTCTTCTCTGTCTTATATATTTTTATTGCAATCCATTAAGTTCCCTACATTCGGGAAACTATTTAGGAAAAAAACCAATTATACACTTGAGTCATCAGGGCCTGCGGTTTTACGTTGTGCTGACAATTAGTTTTAATGTTTGTATTTCAAAATATGGGACGTCAATACACCTAGTACCGTTATATGAAGAAATATCATGTGATCTGTTATCCGTGTATTCTATAAAACTATATATCTACGTCTGAAAACGGTGATAAACAACATAAATGAAAAAAATAATAGTGGTGGAGGCAGTCATAAGGACTGCAGACAGAAGTGAAAATACAAAACAATGGAATATTAGATAATTCGTAAATTGAAAGTATAACTTAACATTAGTCTGGTTTTCGCATCTATTGGCAGTCGGAGCAATAAATTTATGCATTTTTTATACAGTTTATGAATGAATCAAAGCAAACATAAAGCTCAATACCAAAATATCAATATCACATATACACAGGCCGCTATACTTACGACCCGTGGCTAGTCCGACGCAAACGCTATGCGCCACGAGCACGCCATTGATGGCGCGAACCTATAAGTTTTTGTTCTACCAAGAATCGCGCGACGAAATTTTTGAAGTTATACTTCTCTTGGCGCGTTAAGGAAAAATGATGAGTGTAAATTTTTAGGATGCCCGCGCATACCGTCACGAAAAACCGACACCCTGAAGTATTACGATGCGCGCGCATACCGTCACGAAAAACCGACACTCTGAAGTTAGCTATAGTCAACATTTTGTTTCTTTGTATTTGTTGTTTGTATTTCTTTGTATTAAAACTTCCAATGTATTAAATACCTTTTTTCTATTGTTAGTGTCGTTTTTTCTACAAACGTAGAATAAAGCGAAAGATAAAAAAAAATTAAAAGATTTTTGTCTTGTTACGCCAAAGAAGTGTATCTTATGACGCGTGTACATAAGTACACACACACTTTTTTACAATTGCCGCTTTATTCATCCGGGGTTAGTGAAACAGTCGCGCAATGTAGCCAACGACCGGATAGCAAATTTTAAAACAAATTTCTACTTTAGGTAGAAGAATACTCGATAATGATATCAAGTTATACGACTATTAGCATTTTTGACTCCTAATTTAATTATCTGACACTCTGTTCAAAATCTATACCTAATATAATTTTAAATAGGTACACAATTGATAATTTTATCACATGGTACATCTATAATAAAAAATCGATAAAAAACTCAGAATTAATTAAACAAAATTCAAAAGATTTAACTAATAATGCAGAAATAATTTAAAAGATAACATACCTAAAAGTTTGTTATTACTTATCTCAACATTATTAACTAGGATCGATTGGTTAACGACGTGATCGGGCTCATGATACATTATATTAGAAGGAATCACATATATTTCTGATCTCACGCTGCGATTGTGATGTAAAAATACGTAATAAAATTATTATCAAGATCACTGAATTCTTAAAGTCAACAGACGTTGATTTTACCGTGCATTCATTATTATACTAGTAGCTTTTGCCCGCGACTTCATCCGCGTGGAATAGTTATTTTGAACTAACGCTAACACGCAGGGGAAGCTCTCAAAAGGCAGTAGTCCGGTGAAGCTGTGAAGACCCTGCCGGGTCAATAGCGTAGTCAGTTGAGAAAAAAAATCTCAAAAGGTAACAAGCCACGATTTTGAAACATTGTCCATTGTTGCTCCGCTCCTATTCGTCTTAGCGTAATTCTTAAATTAGCTATTTAACACTGAAAGAATTTTTCAAATCAGACCAGTAGCTCCTGAGATTAGCGCGTTCAACCAAATAAACAAACCCTCCAGCTTTATAATATTAATATAGATATTACTAGTCTTCTCTCGCACTTAACTCGAGCCGTCATTCAAACTACGATAACTTTTGATAGAGTGGACCTTTTTTTATTTATTTTCGAACTGTCTACGCTATTGACCAAGCAAGGTCTTAACAGCTTCACCGGACTACTAAGACGAGCACTTAATGCACTCAGCCGATTTTATTTTGACAACTAGCTCAAGGGTGCGCGGCCACCTCGGCTTTGGCTGTTGCCTGATACATGCAATTCGCGATCTATCTGAGCTAATCTAAGCTAAGCTAACTGTTCATACATATATGAGTTGTTGAAACATATATGTGTACCAAGCATACATACCTCAACAACCCTTATATATATTTCGTATCGGATAATATTCTAAAATATTTCAGTTTGATAAGGGGAAAAAATAAAACCCTCCCACCTGCATGTGTAAGCGTCGAATACACGTGTGTGGAGGTGATATGTGTAATGTTGTCGCAGTGATGTAAGATTTTGTGTCACTGAATCGCGCGAGCAGCGTACTCAAGGGCTCCACGCCGAGGGAACGGACCTAGGCTTGAGCTGCTGCCGAGGGGGGCCTAGTCTGGTGTGCGGGAGCGAAATTTACCCCCAGACCACGGCGGCGTGATCTGTGGTTACGCGGGCGTGGGGGATAGAGTGGACCGATTTTAATGAAACAAAGACTAAGTTACTCTCAAGGATATGCTTTGTGGTTTTCTGTTATTATTAACACAGTACTTTAGCAATGATGCGTGTTCATACAGACAGACAGACATTTCTAAAAATGATTAAAATGTATTTTATTATTTATACCTAGCCACGTGCAACAATTTTTATCACGAAAATAAAAAGTACAGACACGTTAATTTTACATTCTTGTTATGTGCATAGATTATATAGGTATATACGATTTTACATAATAAAATATTTATGAGTCGCTAAATTAACGATCGCATTTAAATCTTATATAATTCTTGATTATTATTTGGGCGTAATAACTTTGGTAATAAATTGACTTTGTTCAAATAAACATGTACGACGATGGCTCTGGTAGTGTGTTTGGATACCGCTTTAACCAACGTTGGTTCGAATCCTCCATTGAGACTACTTATAACTGTATGAAAACGAAAACCCTTAATTAATTGGTTATCGTCTGAGAAGCGAATGGCAGACATTTTCGGACAATCATCAAACCCTGTAGGTATTGACTGTAATATATCGTGAATGAAGAACTATTAGCTCATAATATATATAAATCGCTTCACTGAAATCGTGACCGTGTTTAAAACGTTGAGATATGTAACAGGAATTAAAAAAAAGAAATTGATTACTTGTCACTAATTAGACACACTTAATTTTTTTTTAATGTATATATCAAAAGGAAGTATTTTCTATACAAGCTTTATTGATTTCAACTAGCGGTCCCAGCGGACGTTGTCCCTCTCTGATAGTAAAAAGAAACCGTGGCAAATTATATATATAAACCTTCCTACTGAGTCACTTTATCTACTGGTGAAATCCGTCCAGTCGTTTTTGAGTTTATCGCGAACAGACAGACAAACGTGGCAGAGGATTTTGTTTTATAATAGATATATAATGATGCTATATTTTCTAATGTCGAATATAAAATAGATAAATTTAACTCAAATTTTATTGATCAGAAAGAAGAAGGATAACCAGATAATCAGAATACACATGCAAGCATTAAAAACTATTATTTCAAATTCGTTTTTTTTTTCAATGATACAAATGTGTTGGAGAGAAATAAACGGAATAAAATAAAACCTCCCTTAGATCCCTTTGGGGCGTAAAAGCGATCGGACATCCGGCGGAAGTAGGCGGGGCGCGTCCGACGCCATTTTGCGGTTACAGCGCACGCGCCCCGCCGATGCGTCGGACGGCTTTATACAAAAAAACATCTCACCAGTTGGTGTTTAAGTATTTTTTGTAGATGGTTACTATATTTTTCATAAAGTTAATAACGAAGTGATTTTGCGAAATTATGGTTAATCAGTATAACTACATGTTACAATAAAAATTGGAAGTTTATATTAATTTTAATATATTAAAAATCACAAATAATTATGTAACATTATGAGGAACCTTTAATACCTACATTGGCTACATTTATATTCTTTATTATATATATGTTACTACAACGACGCTTAAACAACGAGCAACAATTAACTTGCGGAATCGAAAGGAACATATCGTATGCGACTGCAATATGATGGTGACACATTTTCTAAACCTGTTTAAATATAATTCCCAAATTATTATTATTTACTTCTGCGAAACAACACTTTATTACTTATCTTAGTACCACGAGAATAGCAGTATCTTACGGTAAAGAACACAGTACAATCCGAAAACAATAGCGATAGATGAGTTTGATAATCTATCGCTTGTTGTTTATATCATGCCGGTTAGCAAGCCTGTTGCTTTTGCCAAGCGGTCTGCTGGTTCATCCCAAAAAATGACAAACTAAAATATAGTCACTGTATTGGGTTTATTGCATTTATTACAAACATAATACATAATAATCACGCTAGCTCTAGATACAGACTGCCACAACGCATCTATAATTGAAAAAAAAAAACTACAAACTTGAGATCTGACCGCTGTAGTTTAAAAAAATATAGATTAAAAGTTACCTTGTATAAAATTTTTATTTGTAATTATAATTTAGTAAAAGAGTCACATATCTCGTGTGCATGTCAAGATATTCAAGGCTAATGTATCCATCCAAACCAGTTTATTTGTTTTAAATAACA
The DNA here is from genome assembly GCA_015888305.1 of Antheraea pernyi. Taxonomy (NCBI): domain Eukaryota; kingdom Metazoa; phylum Arthropoda; class Insecta; order Lepidoptera; family Saturniidae; genus Antheraea; species Antheraea pernyi. Next base: position 186,307 of record MU158738.1, on the reverse strand, counting down.
TTAGCGGTTATTATAAGACTTTTAATGAAACAAAGATTAAATGTTACCCGAGGATATGCTTTATGATTTTCTTTGAGAGATTTTATTATGAACACAGTTCTTTATCAGTGATGCGTTTCCAAACAAACAGACAGACGGACAGATATTTCTAATAGTGATTGAAATGTATTTTATTACTTATTCGTAAACACGAAGAACAATTTTTTTTTTGTCGCAAAAATCTAAAATAATAAAATATAAAAAGTGCAGACGTTTGATTTACATTTTTATTATATGTATAGATCGTAAAACATAAAATTGTCTAAAAAGTTTGGTCTTTATTTGTAATAAAGAAAAAACAAAATAGTTGTTCTAAGTGACACAGCTAGCTAGTATTCATTGTTAGAAACATACGTCAACTTTACCAGGAGTAATCCTTAGCGAGGAGCCTAGCAACTACACGTCATCGTTCTTAATAGTTATCCGTCAAATAACATCCTACAAATTTTACTGCCGACAGGCAAACCGTCCAAATGAGCGCGTTAAGGCTTATTAGACATAATGGCGACATATTCACTATTTGTCTAACTAAACATTAAAATCACATTACTCTAATATGAATTCAAAACTGTGTAGGACAACAGACAGGAACGTGTATATCTCGTGTACTTAAACTAAATCGCATGTACCAGGCTCCAATGAATAGTCAGGAGTCAGAACGTAAATCAGGCAGCGTCGCATCATCCATCACGGCGTGCCGTCCCATCAATCGCTTGTACTACAGAAATAGACGATCCGTGTACACTCGTATGTGTGCTTGAACTTGGTCCCTCACGATACCGCGCGGTCTCTCTATTAGACGGCAATTTAACAGGCTATTTTAGTGACGATTGATTGCTTCGAAACTCTCCTTCAGACGAGCATATGTTCGCTTCAGTGATGTAGTAGTTCAACATCAAAGATGAATTAAAAGGGGATATAAATTTTAAATTTTCATTAAAATAATCTGGACATAAAACACGTATGAGGCGACACGTATATTTTCTCAAATTTGTTACCATTTTATTTACATAAGTAGATGAGCTTTTGCAATATTTTATATAGAAATGACTTTATCCAACGATATCAAAGACACATTTTAATCAAATAACATTTTGTTATTCAGTTCTGTCGTGAATGTGTCTAACTAGAGAGCAAATAAAATTAAATAAACTTTTTAAAAAGGTTCGTTTATTTCATGTTCTTTCGATTAAATATGAATAATAAAAAAATATTAAAGGAAATAAAATTAATACGCATTCCGAGGCTATTATACTGGTGTGTACAGACTACACAAGAAAAGATACCTGCGTGATTTCAGAATATAATCCTGAAAATGTGTACTCCGGCGTTAATATTCATACACCGAAAACATTGTAAATCGAAATACGTTACGTGTACTACAGGTAGGAATAGATATTCAAAATAATTTACTGTTCTACGTAAAACATAGATCTTTCTAGGCGTTTGACTGTATCACGAACATGATTTTAAAGACGTTAATTATCAGATTAATCAAACGGCATAGAGACCACCTAATCACGGCACAGTAAACAGCCTAAAATCAAATTAATATACCCAATTAGGCGCGAGATAAACAGCGAGCAAAAAACATCATCATTAATAGAGCCAAACTTGTTACAGCTACTGAATTAACGAGCGGACCGCGTTCGTGTAATTACGGACACCTCGCCAACCCAACCGGAATACCTACAGCCTCGCGCTCCGAGGGCGGGACCACCTCGCGATCAATACAACGTCCACCGTCGACATGACACACTACCCGCACTCCTCTCTCGCTCCTACCCGCCATGGCGGACCATAAGATGAAGCGAGACAGCACCCGCCCACCCCGTTCGTTTCGTACGCCCCGATGGGCGTACTCGTTCCTCCGTCCGGCGGTTATCAGAGATGGCTCAGTCGGGCGAGGAACGCGTGGTGTGCGCGTGCGTGCAACGCGACCGCCACCGTACCATGCGCTCCGCGTGACCTCCGCAACAGCTACCATGCTCGTGCCGCCCGAGATGATGGCAGCCCAATCGAAACTAGTCTACCAGATGAACAAGTACTACAACGAGAGAGTCGCCAACAGGAAGGCGCAAATCACGAAAACCATACACGAAGTTTGCCGGATAGTTCAGGATGTCCTCAAGGAGGTCGAACTGCAGGAGCCGAGGTTCATATCCTCGCTGTCGGATTACAACGGCCGTTTCGACGGCCTCGAAGTCGTCTCTCCCCACGAGTTTGAAATTGTCATTTATTTGAATCAAATGGGTGTGCTCAACTTTGTCGATGACGGCTCGCTGCCGGGTTGCGCCGTCCTGAAGCTCAGCGATGGCAGGAAACGCTCCATGTCCCTGTGGGTGGAATTCATCACCGCGTCGGGTTACCTATCGGCGCGGAAAATCCGCTCGAGGTTTCAGACGCTGGTAGCGCAGGCTTGCGACAAGTGCTCCTATCGGGACTGCGTCAAAATGATCGCGGAAACGACGGAAGTCAAGTTGAGGATCCGCGAGAGGTACATCGTGCAGATAACGCCCGCGTTTAAATGCGCCGGTCTGTGGCCGAGGTCCGCGGCGCACTGGCCTCTGCCGGCGATACCGTGGCCGCATCCGAATATAATAGCCGAAGTGAAAACCGAAGGCTTCGATCTCCTATCGAAGGAATGCCTCGCACTTCAGGGGAAAAATTCCGCCATGGAAGGCGACGCGTGGGTGCTGAGTTTCTTTGAGGCTGAAAACCGTCTGCTCCAGGGCGGCTGTCGACGGAAATGCTTGAGCATTCTGAAGACAATCAGGGACAGGCACTTGGACTTACCCGGGAACCCGGTCACGTGCTATCACATGAAAACGCTACTCCTGTACGAGTGCGAGAAACACCCGCGGGAACACGAGTGGGACGAGCCGGCCATCGGTGACAGGATCAATGGGATATTTCTGCAATTAATCTCATCGCTTCAATGCAGGAGGTGTCCACACTATTTCCTGCCGCATGTCGACCTGTTCAAGGGGAAATCGCCGACGGCGCTCGAAAACGCCGCCAAACAAGTATGGAGGCTCACGAGAGAGATGCTGACGAATTCGAGAGCATTCGAGAAACTGTGAACAACATTGGACAAGTGTACGAGTGAATTAAAAATGTTAATCGAGTCCTTTTGATTAGTTGTTTAGAATGCATTTTAATGTGTTTCGTATGACGGCAGTGCAGAAAGTAGTTAGCGCGCGGATAGTTAGTGCTCGTTAATGTACGAAGCAATTGTTTGTGTTATTTACGTTATTCCATACGGATCGACAGACTGTAAGTAGAAGTATTACCTAAATAGATTATACAATTTTATATAGTATATAATTGCTATTATAATAATAATATATATATTATTTTTGTGATATAATGTAAATAGCTTAAACGTTGTACAATTTTTTAGTGATATATTTAATTTAAATGATTAACTTGTATTTATTTGACTGAAAAATTATAAAGTAGGCTTTATAACAACCTATAGTTATAATAAAACTTTTGAAATCTCGTCTAACAGTTTTTTTCACTATTCTCCTCAACACACACTTTAACTCTTTAAAATCTATAATACGTTCATAAAACTACAACAGTTTTGGTAAATAAGTTTACATATAAGAGATTTAAACGATTCAATGTATCGTTTAAGTATCTAACAATGGGACCTATGGAATGCAGGTACCTTTTATATATATCAAAGAAATTAATATCAATTATTGTCAACGATACATAAATTTATAGATTCTGTTTCACAATATCCTTAATTTCACGGATATATTAACAAATATAAACAGAAATACGGAGTGGCATTCAGTTTGACTTTTAAGAGAGATCAAACACTAACACAAAATCAATATTTTGCATATATATAATATGAAATAACATTTAAATTAACATTGGTTGAGTCATTCAGCTAGTAGTCAACGTAAAAATATTTGCGAGTACCTATCTAAGCCAGATTAACAAGACTTTTCTACTGTAATCTAAGCTATAGACTGAGCATAATTTTAAATGCGACGGAAGACTGTAACACATTATACCTAGATTGGGTAATAGTAGCCTTCAAATGTAACTGCCGGAAAGCGAATATTTCATCAAGAAAATAGTTATTAATTTTTATATTCATTTTTACATTACATTTATAGTAAAAACATACCAAGGAAAAAGTACTCTAAAATTATTAACATTATTATGCATATATTAACTAACGTTAATAACGTTGTTGTGTTTAATTGCAAAATTAAATGAAATAAAATTTTAAAATGAGTTAAACTTTAACTAGACTTTAGGGCGATGGTATGTACACCCTTGATAAATCAGCACTGGTTCAAAATTCAAAATAATATCTCCTACTTAATTCTGACAACAACCTTTTTAAATTAATTGATTACTAACAGATTACATTTGGGAGAACATTAGTTGGAAATTATGTTAATATAAGTTACGCTTGCGATTCAGCTTTACCTGAAGGCCAAAAAATGTTCACTACCAATTATCTAATTATAAAAATTTCATGAATGGTAGGTACCCCAGATTTTTTTAGAAACTTCTATTCCAGACAATTGTATTTAGCCTTATCTCCTCACATAATCATCATCGTCAGAGACCGATACTGCAGGCCCATAGACCTCTTCCCAAAGGAAGGTAGGGCCATAATCACCACGCCGGCCCACGACATATTGGTGATTTGCAACTCTAAGAAATCCACAGTTATATATTTTCCCACATACAATAGTACTACAAGAACATTTCTCAGGTTCAGGTTTCCTCGCGATGATATCCTTCACCGTCAGCCGATAGTGTTTCCAAATTAGTACATGTACGCGAAATCCGAAAAATTCGTTGGTAGGTACATGCCGGGGTCGAACCTACGGATATCGGGTTGATATTCCACCGGCCAAATCACTATACGATCATGATTTAAGCATTATCTCTGTTAATATTTATGGTTTAAAAAAATATTGGTACGGGATGGCGCTCATTGTATGTCGTCTCAATTTACTAGCAACATTTTAGTTTGTTGCATATATTACCTAATCTAATAAATCATATACTAAACATACTAACCTTACTACTAACTTAATCAGGCAATACAATTACGTTAAAAAATCATATAATTTGGTACATTAGTTTTTAAGTTCTAAACGCGCTAACAGGCAGACGTTAAGACTTTGCCTTTAATACGTAGCGATGTGATTGTGGGTGCATCCTTTCCGAAAGGTGTTTGGCGAATGATTTGCAATTATACTATAGTAGCCAAATAGATAAATATTAACAGAAGCGTTACCAAGAAACCGGCGCGGCGAGGCGTTGCATACTAACATACTAGAATTGATCTGTCTTCGCTAAAACATATGCGGTCCGCGAAATCCGATCGTGGGAATAGTGTTTTATATATGTAAAGCAAGTTGGCATTCTTAAAGATAAACCGATCATTTATAATGTATGTGTTTCGTCTGTGAAAGTGTCTCATTTCCATAAGAAATATATTTAGAAGTACAGTCCTAACGAAACTCTATGACCGCTTTGAAGATGGTTGCACAGAACACAAATTCAGGTATAAATGTGTAATTATAGCTCATACACGTCATTCAAATTTCCCGCGTGTTGTCCTTATTTATTTTATTTTTGGCAAGAAATCTTCTGGTAGATTATTACTGCTATTGTCGAGTAGGTAATTATAGTACGAGTTTCTTGCGATCATTTGGTGCGAAAAAGATGGTGGCCGTCTTGTTAGAACTTTCCAGGGAGTTTTTGTGGTAAGTCAGAATCCATACTCCGTGGTATTATTTCCCACCCTCTTCACTTGTGCACAATAACCAAACTATACACTATTTAAAACAACAATAATATTACAAAATATAAAGGCAAATTATGAATAAAATATAAAAACTACATGACTTCCAAGATCCCGCCAAAATCTGCCATCCTTGTTTATGAACTACAGCACTATAATCACCATAGATTATACTCTATAACATATTATAAAATAAAGTCCTCTGCCACGTCTGTCTGTTCGTGACAAACTCAAAAACTACTGAACGGATTTTCATGCGATTTTCAACAGCAGATGAAGTGAATCACGACGAAGGTTGAAACATATAATATGTGAAGATTTTTTTTATTAGCAGGGCGGGATAACGGCTCCCGGGCGTAACGATAGACCTGTATCATTATATTCATATAGATAATAAAATATATTTAATTAATAGGTAAATACATAGTGTGCGTCGGTGCGGATGCATCCTACATACTGTATTATGCTTTATGTCGATAGCCGTTTTCTGACTTTTAATACCTTACCAAAATAACATACATGAATATGTATTTTTATCTTTAGTAACCATTACACCATCGGTTCTATAGTAATACACTGTTTATTTTTAGATATTATATCTTTATCAACAAACTTGAGACTATTACATCAGGTTCAAAGCAAATTTTTATGTCAGTTCTATGTTGAAATCTAAATTCAACAAAATTTGAGTGCTACGGACTTCGAATACTTTGATTTTTCTGATAGCTTGGAAAATTAACATAAGTATCTACTTATGTTCTAACCTAAGTAAAGTCCAACTATCTACCATGACTAACTGATTATATACGAAGCATTTTACTATCCTACACGCTCAGACACTATGACGGGCCTACAAAAAACTTGCACGAATTCACAGAGCAAAACGATCCGGTTCTCCTTAATAAGGTCGATTCACACGCCACTACAATATTACTTTTACCGCATAAATATCTATTGAATGTCGTCGAGTTTCTTTTGATAGCGTTGGACTCTTATCTGATATAAAAATAAATATACAATTCGATCGATACTCAAGATAAAGTTATTTGGAAAATAATGTAAATTTTCTTATATTTATAAGCTACTTGAACTTTTAAGCAATAAATTTCGAAGACATCATTTATGTTGTTAACTGTACTTATTTTAATAATATTATGACAATTTCGACATAAATATACATACTATGTTAATGAAATGACTAACATATTCGTAAATCTACATTTTAACTATCACTCGCTAAATATAATCCAATTAACTGAACAATAACAAACTCATACAAACGTTATTCTTGTCAAATTTTCCTATCGCCCTATATATTTTCATTGGTTTTTCGATTTCGATTAAGTAACTTTGTAAATATAAATTAATGACTAATCTTTTAAGGTTATAGAGTGTCCTCAAAACAATCATACGATGTCGAATGAAAATCGTTATAGAATGAATAATTCTCTAATTGTATTACGGCAACAGGAGACAAAAATGTCTGTAGTGTAGATGGTGTAAACTCTTCCTTTAATATATCCGACACGAAATATATATAAGAGTTATTGAGGTATGTATGCTTGGTACACATATATGTTTCAACAACTCATATATGTATGAATAGTTAGCTTAGGTTAGCTCACATAGGTCGCGAAATGCATGTATCAGGCAACAACCAAAGCCGAGGTGTGCCGCGCACCTTTGAGCTAGTTGTCAAAATAAAATCGGCTGAGTGCCTTAAGCGCTCGCCTTAGTAGTCCGGTAAAGCTGTTAAGACCTTGCTTGGTCAATAGCGTATTCAGTTCGAAAAAAAAACTTCCTTTAATGGCTTGCTCAGTCATAAAAAGTTCGTTGGTGGATAATCAATATTCGAAGCTCTCGTATCGGGGAATCGGTTTCTTAAATATGTTCTTTGGATATATATACATCTAGATATTACCCTGTTAACGTGTTATAGCTGCATCAAGATAATCAGAATCTCAGAATCACAGTAGAACTCAAAAAGCAACGATAGTCGAGTAGGCATCGGAGTTATGATTATTTCGCTTACAGTTTTAGATGGCAACAACAGTTATGTATCAACCATCAATTACGCTGACTGTTTTGTTGTTTAAAAACGATTATTATTATAAACTGTTATCAATTATTCTGCTGTTCAGTAAATTGCAGATTTACAATTTGTAACCGTTACACGATAACGAATATACGTTGTTTGGTACTGCGACTTTGTGTGTGAGAAACGTGAAACACTATCTATTTTGAATATATTATTTTTTACATAACGCATGTTTGTTCGTATACCGGCAGATCATTACCATTATCAATAACGGACAACGGATAACAAACAGCAGGATAATATTGTCTCCAATAATTTATTATACATTACGTACGGTTGAATGCACTGGGTACATTATTAGCTGTAATAATGAGTAATCCTATTTGTAGTTTGTCAATAAATACAGAGCGTAGGTGAGACGGGTTTGGGAGTGTCTCTAAATGCTACTTGATACTTCACAACACCTCAATTTGATTCTATATTAATAACAGAGAAAAGTTGCAAAGCGATGACTGCTTAGTTAATAGCTTGTTCGGTCACCGCGTCGAGGGACGTAGGTTCGAATCCTAACTGAGTCGGAGCTATCGTTGATGGAAGACATCGTTAAGAAACAATAGGCATGGTGGTAGGGTTTCTTCTAAGTCCGCCTGTCTAGCTACCACCCTCAAGTTGAAGATATGTCACCAAGCACCTGCTTGTATGTTAAGACAGCTACACTTGAGATCCAGTCGGCTCTAAATTTAGCGTGTTTACCATCTCAGACCATATCGTCATTTAACATCAGGTGAGATTGTGGTGTGACGCTAAAACCTATTAAGTATAAAATGCGTCCAACAATTTCTTGATACAAGCACAGCAAAAACTGTGCCTTAATAGCTATCGAGCTATACTATACCTACAATATTATTTATTAAGCAAGACACACAGCTGGGTATTTATTTGGACGAGGTGACGCGCCTGTGCCGTTTCTCGCCCACGCACGTTTTTGTTTTTAGCCCTGCATGTACCGGTTGTAAAGTTTTTGTATTTACTTTTATTTTGTCAACTAACATAAATAATTTACCAGTAGGTACTTATATGTTCACGGATGGTTTTTTATTTTATTTTCACGCTAGTGTTCCGTTGTGGTCTACGAAGGAATAAATTAGCAGTTACCATTTCAACGTTTTTAAATTATGGAGATCATATTTTTCTAAATGGTAAAAAAAAGTTGAATTTCTTAATCGGCGAATTGTTTACAATTTTGTTTAGTATATTTATTTTCCCACCTTCGAGAATTTGAGATCTTCTCGTACTGAGAGAAAGAAGGATCCACTCAGGGATGATACCTTGTTAATTCTTTAAAAAAGGGTTCATTTTCACAAAATTATTGTCCTGTTTTGAAGCACAAGTAAAAATTATATTTATTTCATACACATTTTTGATTAATTACAATTTCCACACGAATAAGTAATTACAAACGCATTGAGGCATAGTTGTTGTCGTGCAAAACTAATACAATAGAGATACTTTCATTCTCTATTCGAGTACGCATATTATACTTACCTCTCTACGAAACGGTACTGGTAATTTGATACAAATCTTAATTATCTTTTATGAGTTAACTTGCAGTACTAATGAAGGAACATACGAGAAACTAACTTATTTAGCATTAATAAAAGTTGTATATTAAATATAACCGATATTGTGTTGTTAGGTAGGTAACTTAATTATATCTTTTGTCATACTTTGAGTTCTTTTTTAATCTGTCTGCGACAATATTGTATGAATTTGAAGCATATCTATTCAGCAAAATAATCAAAATCATATAGGTCCATATAACAATTTAGGCCCTGAGAAGGCGCTTATGAACGTTATAGCTACCAACGGTTTGGGAAAACCAACCAGTCATCGAGAAGAACCGACAAGAGACTCGATCTGGTTTATCTTTTCATGATACATATTTTTCCAAACGTAGATAGTTACATACGTTTTTGGTGGACGCACAGAGATTAGCATCATATCCAATAGACGTATCAATCAGCCTTTTAAAAACTTTTTCTCATAGAAGTGAGTTGGCTGCCATCCGTTATCTATAAGCAATTAGTATCGCACTTATATGACAGACATTTTATTTTACACAGTTCTTAACTAATCGTTATAATTAATTTTACTATAATGAATTGTTTTTTTTATCTTTATGTTCAAGGAAAATTAACATAATTTGATAAACTGCATATAGCAACATAAACACATGCATAATACATAGTTATAACCCATCGTGTTGTCAACTAATGATATTTTATTAAAGAAATCCCTATATTTCAAGTTTTTCTTCTTTTACACCTTAATATCTAGTAAATAATTCGCTAAAACACCGTTTTGAAAGTTCTGCGTCACATTTATTTATAAGAATTACAAGGATATAGGTACACGTTCCTTGTAAATCCCACGCTATACTATATATATGGAAAGATACCGTGTGAGGAATAAACAAAATTACAGTAAATAAAACAATAACAGAGAACCGTAGCAAGTTAGTTGCATGCGGTTAAATTGTTCTAAATATTCTGCTAAATATGTTCCATATTCATAGTACAATTGGTGCAGTGAAGGGCATTCACAGTTCTATCAATTTTTGAAGTTATACTTCTTTTGGCGCGTTAGGGAAAAATGATGAGAGTAATTTTCACGAAAAACCGACACTCTATACGACTTAACTATAGTCAACATTTTCTTTTTTTGTATTAAACCTTTCAATGTATTAAATACCTTTTTTCTATTGTTAGTGTCGTTTTTCCTACAAACGTAGAATAAGGCAGGCAAAAGATAAAAATTTTGAAAAGATTTTTATCTTGTTACGCCAAAGAAGTATAAATTCTAACGCGTGTACATAAGTACACACACACACACACACTTTATTTTTAGATTCTAAGAGATCTCATTTTAGTGTCCCCAATTTACTAATATTTTATTATAAATAGGGAGTTAGTTTGTAGGGAATGAGGACTTTCTTTCTCGGTGCTAGCCCTTCTGACAACAGAAAAGTTACCTAATTTTCAATCGACACACGACTGTATTTTATAGGAATTTAATTTGATGTTTACAGTTTCATTTTTGTTTAGATGATTTATTGTATTTTCGGCAGGCATATATTATAAGTATTGCCCTAAGACCGCTATTAGATAATCGTTAGTAATCAGTGTAATGTTCGTGTTGATATTATAAAATGTAATTAGAAAAATATAAAAACTACATACTACTGTTCCGACACTCCGAACTTCGCTTAAAAGCTCACCTCCTTAAGTCGAAAAAACTAACGAAAACCAATACCTACTAAATAAATATAAATGTTTGATTTCTTTTTAAGAATTGAACTATATTTCATAATATATTACTATAAAATAACGTACAAATAAAATTTTCGTTTCGTTCATTTACTTAATTTGAATAAAAATATCTTGCATTTAAATTGGAATATAATGATATTATTAATCACTCACTGGTAACATTTTAATTTCATTAAGCTTACCGTTTTTCACACAGAAAGCTGTTTGTAATAAATTTCATAGATAAGGATCTAATATTGAATTTAATAAAAACTGAACGGGAGCAAAATATTTCATACAGATTATATTATTTGTATATCTTTAAGCGAAACTTCCTTCGCAATTAAATATTATGACAACATACACAATATAAATATTGCTGGGGGCGGACGGCGGACACAAAACATGGTGTTTCATTGAATAAACCTGGGCTTTTATTGTTGTAATGAAGAGGCGAGTGGAGGCGGGACTGGCCCGACGCGGCGCAGCCCCGGAACTAATCGAGTATGAAAAATATCACATTTCTCACCGGGAATCTAACCTTCTATACGAGATAGAAACAGAAACTATATTCCTCAATAGCCATATCTATACAAAGTGATATTGTCTATTGTTTCTTTAATCATTCATTATTTTATGATACGACTTAGCAAAAATTGTAGGACAGATTTAGGCTGCATATAATTATACATTTTACAGAGACAAATGTATACCTAAATATAAATAAATAATATGCTTTCTTTACATTCTACTTTAAGATCTGAATAATGTACACAACATTATTATAAGCACTAAGTAAAAATGATAATATATATAAAGATAATATATATAAGTAATAATGATAAAAAATAACAGTTTAAAAAAAATAAAAACACAAATCAAGTAATACTTTTAGCTTGGGATCTGAGTTACCTATAGCGAAATAATGACAATAAATATATACATATACAATATGATGAATAATTTCATAAACAGCCATTTGTCAACTATTTGTAGGCCATACTATTAATACGTCAGGCTAAACTGAGGTTAGCGAGTTGTGTAGCACTATGATTTGTAGAGATTAAATTAAATTTGATCTGTTACTGTCAAAACTCTAAAACTGTTAATGTGCACATTTCCTAAGTAATCTGCAGATTAATCAATTTGTACCAATATAGTTTTAAGCATTTATGCTCGGCTCACGCTTATTTTTATCACAAGTTCAAAGTAACCTAACGTGGAACGTCGCTAGTAGCGTCACGTTAGAATTTAACACTCACCGACGCATGTTGTCACCTTCGAAATGAGACATGGATTTTTTTTTATACTTTACTGGTTTTAGCGTCTGACCACAATCTCACCTGATGGTAAATGACTATGTGGCCTAAAATGGTAAACACGCTAAACGTATAGGCGGCTGGCTCTCAAGTGTTGCTATCGGAACACACCAACAGGTGTTTGGTGACAGATTTTCAACTTGATGGTGGTAGCTAGCGGGCGGCGGACTTAGAGAAAGCCCTATCACCATGCTATGGCTTCATCACGAAGTCTTCCATCACCGCGCGCTCCAACTCAGTTGCTAGGATTCGGACCTACGTCCATCGACGCGGTATTCGAATGTACTATCAACTAAGTCAGCGTCGCCTATGAACAGCTTCAGTACCACCGACACCATGGTTGTGTTGTCGACCTTGAACAGCGTGTTGGTGACCTATTCCACAACGATAGCGTAAGCCTAACGAAGGTCCTAGAAAGCCTTACGGTTCTGATATGCACTCAAACTGTCATCTATACTAATATTATAGAGCTGAAGAGTTTGTTTGCTTGAAAGCGTTAATCTCAGGAACTACTGGTCCGATGTGAAAAATTCTTTCAGTGTTATATAGCTCATTTATCAAGGAAGGTCTATATATCATCACGTTAATACCGATAGGACCAGAGCTCCAATGAAGAATGTTTCAAAATCGTGGTTAACGTACGTATTATTTGAAAATATTTTCACCTTCTACGTAAACGAAGTCTCGAGTTAAAGTTAACGTTAGCTCAAAGTAACTATTCCACGCAGACGAAGTCGCGGGCAGAAGCTAGTACTATTATAAAAGGGAAAGTACGTACAATCCTCGCCGAAGTTTTTGACCGCCTTGAATACAGATGCGTTGAACATAAATCTAGGTATAAGTACGTATTATTATATATAGACAACTTAAGAATAAATTAATGTCAATTTTAGATTCCTATAGTAATATTTTAACTTTGTTTTCTATTGACATTTTAACGATATTACGCGCAAGCCTGAACTTATGGCTATAAATTCAGAGCGGACAAGATGATTGGCAAGGACTATATATCTATACTAGCGGACCAGGCGGACGTTGTCCTGCCTTGATAATAAAAAAATCCTAAAAGTCAACCGCAACGCCATCTACCGGGTCCAATTGTGAATCTAAACCATTCTCGGATCCACTGGAACACGCACACAAAATTTCATAAAAATCGGTCCAGCCGTTTAGGAGGAGTTCAGTGACATACACATGTACAGAACAAATGTATATATAAAAAGAAAATATAATCTTTCACTATGTAACTGATCGCAATGAGTAATTTCAAGCAAGGAAAACTTGGCGAAAGAATTCTTTCTATAATTAATATAGAATCACAAACAGAGAACAGGCGCGCACCTTGTATATATATTATATATATATATGTTATACTTTTCTAAATACCGTATATGAATATAAATTTTAATAATTTACAATTCTAATTAAGTTGCTACTTGGTTCTCATTACAATTGCTTACAATTACAATTGCCATGGTGGTCTAATGATTTGACTGTTGTAATATCATTCCGAAATCCGCAGTTTCGAACCCCGGCGATACATGTATCAACGATTTTTTCGGAATTCGAGCAAATTTACTAATTTAAATTGGTAACACCATCGGCTGACGGTGAAGGAAAACATCGAGACGAAACCTGAACTTGAGAAATGTTTTTGTTGAAAACATAGAACTGTGGATTTCTCAGAGTTATTTAATCGCCAATACGTCGTGGGCTGGCACGGTGATTATGCCCATACATTTCTTCGAGAAGAAGCCTATGGTTCTGGGTCTCCTACTGGCTGATAATGATGAGAATTAAACGGTTCCCTCAAAAACTACTGAATACAATACCAGAGGATAGAAGACAACGATATGTGTTGTGATTCCATGGATGTAAGAACACTATGATAATACATTTTTGACTTTGTTAATTTAATTCAATTGACAAAGTTTTAAAGTAACTACCTTTATTCTCCACGTCCTCGGCCCAGCTATCAAGGACTGCGGTGCACGACACTCTGACACTAATTAATTTCTTCTCATGTAGCGCACTTTGTAACTTATATCTTCTATGGTAATCGCTCCGCTCTTTAATATCTATTTTAGATAGTTTATTATCTCCTACATGTTAATGAATCACCTTAACTTTCGTTACTGTTAGTGTACCTGACTCCCTTTTTTAAAATTGTAGGTTTTAAGGGTGACCTAAAATGTTGTAATTATACTAATCCAAGAAGAGAACTAAAATGCTGCTGCCAGAATACAACTGTAAGTACTTGACAACATATTTTCAACTTGAGGATGGTAGCTAATTAATATACTTAAACTAACAGTAGGATTTCCTTACAATTTATTATCTAATTAAAACAGCCACAATGATATCGAATAACTGTCTATTCTAAATACATATAATAAGAATTAAATCCTAACGTGCCTGTACGTATTAAATTTTTGTGAGAAAAAATCATGGCCGTGTTTTGGAATAAGGAATAATTTTTCAATCAATTTTTTTTAAATGTCTGTCTACTGCGTTCACGATGAAACCTCACCAAGAAAATCATAAAGCATATCCATCCTCGTTTCGTCGAGTTTAGTCTTTGTAGATTTAAATACACGAGAAAAGTAGATACGTAAATAGACTTAATACATTCAGATGATTTTATTAGTCACTGTATTTTTACATTACGTTCCAGGCGGACGGAGTCGCGGGCATAGCTAGTTGGAAATAAGAAACTGAGTCAATCTATTTTCAATACTTGTAGAATCAGCAAATGCACATATCATATTATCTATGTATAGAGGTCAATGTACGTTTATGACATCGCCGCGCGCGGGCGCATTTAATATGTATATATAAAAAATATGAACTATTCCTATTCGTGTCACAGATTCGTATAAATAAAACATAACTTATAAATTCATAGGTGCATCTCTAATTAACAGTGTATAGGAATTGTCCGTCTTAGTATGCGCAGGAGTGCTTCGAGGGTGGCGCCATCTGCACAAGGGCAAACAATAACAATCATTGAAACCCATTACGTTCGATGTGTGCCTTGGTGTAACAAGTAGCAGTGTATATATATAGTTAACTGTAATGTATCGTTGTATTTTTATTTATAACTAGCTGACCCGTGCGACTTCGTCTGCACCAAATCGGTTATTACCGGTTTCGATTGTACTTTTAAACGCGAAAAATCTAAATACATCTCAAAACCCGATTGCAGCGATACCTACTGTTTCAAATTGTGAATCCCAAATATCCAGGGACTCACTCAAACATATACCCAGTTGGTATGTGAGAAATATTTTAAAATATGCTTTGAACCCGTTCGCAGCATCACCTACCAGGTCCAATTAAGATAACAAATAACCTACATATATTGCCGATAAATGTCTTCCCAGTACGTTGTCCCAGTAACTTCTGTCCCAATAAGCCTACAACCCGTTCGTAACATCATCTACCGGGTTCAATTAAAATAAAAACTAACCTACGTATGTTGGCAGTAATGTAAAAAAAGCTTGAGAGGTCCATGGACCTCCAGTTGGAACGTAGTTCCTTTCCCTTTTTTGTAGGCGTTTACTATACGCTCAGTATAGTTTACATTATAAAATATCAAGTTGATAAAGTTAAATTGTAATTTAAACGTTAACATATATTCATAAA
Organism: Antheraea pernyi; assembly: GCA_015888305.1. NCBI lineage: Eukaryota > Metazoa > Arthropoda > Insecta > Lepidoptera > Saturniidae > Antheraea > Antheraea pernyi. The sequence goes on along the minus strand of MU158738.1, from coordinate 170,167 downwards.
ATAAATAAGGATAAATTAAACACTGAATGACATAATAACTATTTTCAACTTGTATTAAAAAATTTTCACACTACATTGTATTAAAGAAAAACATAAATATTAAAAAGATATGAGCAACATGTGTCATCTGTCACTTGCCTGTGACTATTTGTCTAAGAGCTAGGCAACGGTTTCGACAGCGAATTGGCTGCCGGTAAACCTTTACAGGCAAAAATATTGAACTTTATATAATTTTAGAATGTTTTGTTTTTCACTAACTTTTAAACGCTACTAAAACGTGAATTTATTATTGCCAGACATTTTTGATGGATATCTTATGGGAAAATACACCAAATTGCATGAACCGTTTATTTAGTTCGTTGAAAAAAAGTCTTAGCTTGGAAAATTTATCAGATTTGTCTAACGTATCATCACATCACATTCAATACGAGTTCTTATTTTGGATTGCACAGATTACAACTTGTCGTAGAACTGACTTCAGGCGGGGAACACGCAATATTGCGAATTTGTACTAGGGAATCCCACAGTTGTGAACTTAAGCTGATAACTCCCAGCGTTGCGCCAACGCAACAGCTATGTAAACAATTCATTACTGGGACATAGGTCTAATTTATTACAAAATACATATAAGCTTGCGTATCCTACATATATAGCATTCAGTAATATGCACATAACAGTTTAAATAAATAGATTTTAACATTTGAAATACCTTGCTGAAAAATATTGGAAAAATCGTGTTTTCAGTAATTAATTTTTTTTCAAGAAGTATTAAACTAATTATGAAATTCAAACATATAGATAGAGAGATTGTGTATGCCTTTTATTATATCCATTATGAGTTTTGTATAAGAATATCATTTTAATTGCATTTTGTGAAGTAAATATCGTGTTGCGTGTACGCAACACTGGGAAGAAATGGGTTAAAGAAATGTCTGTCTGTCTGTCTGTTTGTTTGAACACGCATCACTGCCAAAGTACTGCGTCCATAATAAAACCTTTTCAAGAAAATCTTAAAGTATATTATCAAGTAACATTTAGTTTTTGTTTTATTAAAATTGGTTCATTCTATCAAAAGTTATTGTAATTTTAATGACGACGTGACTTAAGCAAGTAGATAGTAATTAGACGTAATACATTCATATGACTTAATTAGTCACTATTTTTTACATTAGGTTTCATGCGTACAAAGTCGCGGGCATAGCTAGTATTGTGTATGATAGAGTTTGTGAAGACGGATGGAAGTTTGTTACTTTTTACGCATAACTACTGAACCGATGATGATAAAACTTTACAGTAATATACTTGGTGTATAACATATAGACTATAATTTATAAAGACACTTAAGTTTAAAAAAATCCTGCCATCTGTGATATATATCGGAGTTACACGAACAGAATGTGTAGTGTCATCATTTAAAAATATTTAAACGCAGACGAAGTCCCGTACAGCTACTAGTTGTTTATATTTATAATAATTCTTACTTTAATTATAACGAATCATACGGTGAAGGAGAACTACCAGTGCTAAGTATCTCAAAAAAAGGAAAGGAAATTTAAAATGGAATGTCATAAAAATATACGAGCGCTGTTACTTCCATAACGAATAACTTTGAAAGTATTGAAAGCTTTGTTTACAAACGGTTTGGCAGGAGATTGAATTTCAAATTTCGTTGCGCTAAAATTTATTAAACTTGAGATAAGTGGTTTTGTTGACCACTGATAAGAGATGTTTAACTGCCAATAACTAATTAGGGTTATGGAGTGGAGAGTGAAGGATTGTGTTACATATAATAAAGTAGGCGAAGTGTCTCCTTTATATCCAAGGCATATATTATCAGTAACATCAAGGCAAAAATGAAAAATGTAACTTAGTATTTTGAGTCAAATTATGAAATCTATATACAAATTGAATATTGAAGTGTCTGTTTGTAATGTTAAAATAAGAGCTTTTTATTAAACGGATGTGAAAATATATACGGTAATTATAACAAAAAAATATTTTTTACATTTTTCGTCTGTCTACTTGCTTGTCTGTTTATTCCGGCCAATCTCCGAAACGGTTAGACCGATTTTGACGGGACTTTCACTGGCTGATATTATAAAGAATAACCTAGGCTATACTCTTTAGGTTAGAGTAATTTACTTTTACTATTTTATTTTATTATGCAAAAAAAAGTTCCGCGTAAATATAGTCCAGTATACAGATACAAACGCAAAAGAAGTCGCGGGCAGCTTTTATCAATTGCTACAGTTTTATTATAATATAGATTTTACGTGATCGGCATCTCACATGTGAGTAACTTTTTAATTTTCGATGAGCGTTGCGAAAGAATTTGACAGTGTCAACGTTTTATTTTCAATGAAATATTTGGAATTATTTTATTGAGTTTTTGGCGGGATCTTAGTCTGCCATTTTATATTCTATTCATAATCTTTTGTTATTTAGCTCTATATTTTATAATATTGGTGGTGTTTTACGTAATATAGTTCGGTTATTGTGAACAAGTTAAGTAGATGGGAAATAATACCACGGAGCATGGATTCTGAGATACCACAAAAACTCCATGGAAAGTTCTAACAAGGGAGCCATAATATCGTTAGAATATTGATATTATCACAAGAAACTTGTAATATTATAACCTACTCGACAATAGAAGAAATAACCCTGAAGATTGATTACCAAAAAAAAAAAAATTAAATAAAAAAATCCAACTGACTACACCATTGGCCTGGCACGGCTTTACAGCTTCAACGGACTACTAAAACGAGCGCTTAAACCATTCAGCCGATTTTATTTACCAACCAGCTGAAGGGTGCACGGCACACCTCGGCTTGGGTTGTTGTCTGTGTATTTTTTTTATGTCATAGCAGGCAAACGAACCGGTGCGTCACCTGATGTTAAGTGATCACCACCGTCCATAGATACTAACAACACCAGGGAGTCGAAACTGCGTTGCCAGCCTGTGTTTTGGGGGAAAGGGTGGAAGGGGGAGAGGAGAGGGTATGTGGGACTCCGGCGCTCTCACTGCCATAACGAAACGCAACAATTCAAGCACTGTTACTTCACGTCTGTTTTCTGTGAGTGGGTGGTACTACCCCGGGCGAGAAGACCCACTCGTGCTGAAACCAATAATAGCTTCAGCGTGGCTCTACCACCTGCAAAACGCAATGTTGGGTACGCAACATCGCTAATCTATACAAGAAAAAGAAATTTTTATTATTCAATATTAGCCCCTGCGCACCGCAACGTATCACTAAAGCTTTCCTAGATAAAATATAATACACTCTGAACAAGTAGTTGATTTGATGTCAAACCAGTTCGAAATCAAGGGGTTTCCTGCGGCGATTATTCGACCGCATCTCTGTGTGACAAACAACATTGACACCAATACTATAATGCATCTCATTACCTTCGCAGCGCAATCCTGTCACATATGTAATCCTAAACTCGGAAATTAACCCAGAAATCGCCACTCGTTATATCGTAGCGCGATTATTATGAAAATTACTGCAGTTTTTTATCCAGTAAATGTATTTGGGGTTGCCAGATTCTCTATAAATGCTTTAGATATTCTATTAACAACTCTTGGATACATTCGAAAAAATGGACTCATTTATTAGTTCTATTTGACAGTGTTAGTGTAAAAATATATTGTATAAATTATTTCTGCGTTCATTTTTTGTCTTTTTGTATTATTTAAAAATCTTTATTACAATATTGTATTGGTTATTAATAAGAAGTACTAAAATATTAATAATGTTTTTATATATACCGTTTACAATTTTAATTATGATTGCTATATTTTAATATCGGTTTAATTGTTATAATAGCTCCGGAAATATAATAATTATCTATCTTTATCTTGTATGCGGTTAACGTTGATTCACGACTACAAATTAACAGATTACAGTGTAAGAGTCCGTCACGATTTGTATTAAAACATAAACATAAAATATATCGTAAATTTATGCTATAAAAAAGGTCTTATTTTTTTTATTTAGACATATTTAATAAACGAGTGTGCTTTAGACCACACGACATATAGATGAAGCTAAGGAAGATTTACTTCAGTGGTGGTCATATAATTAGAAACACTTCTTACGTTCTTACGTACAAATGTTGAATATACACATTCAATAATTAATAATCATACAATAATATAGCCATTCAAATAAAGAACTCATTGAATGCATAAAATATAAAACATATCTTACTTTTAATTACAAAATGAGTCTTACACATGTAGGAGTTTATTTTCTGTTACTGACCGCTTGGACGCCTAATTAGAAACATTTAAAAAAAGCATCCATCCATATCTCGAACGTTTTTTGAAATTGGAGAATAACATTTCTTTCTTGGCTTTGTCTATTATTTTAGCCGCAACTCAAAATTTAATCTGAATTTTATTTTGTTCAAAATGGGCAAAAATAATAGTTATGACGCGTCAACTAGGCAAATAATTGTTCATTTAGATATAGATCATAAGTGGGCGTACAGAAGAATAGCTGGGCATTTAAATTATTCTTTTAAGAAAGTTTTTAATGCAATTGATCATTATAAAACACATGGAACTGTTGAAAATGTTCTTTTTTTTTAAACTGGTTCGGCAAAGTGACTAGACGGTACCTGATGGAAAGTACAGTACAGTCCATAAGTAACGGCGACTGTCGTCGCCTGACTGTCGACTGTGAATAAAAAAAGCTCTCCCAGAGAAGATACGCTAATCGTTCGTGTTTTTTTTTCTTATTTATCGTAGCACGGCAAAGTGACTATACTGTGCCTGATTGTGAGCACAGTAGAATCTAAAAACAATGGCGACCGCCGGGAGACACACTGTATGTTGTTAAAAAAGACCCAATTAAAGGCTCCAACCAGATTAAAAATGAAGTTTTTTCGCCTGATGTCCCGAGAAACACCTCGTCAAGACTGATACGCCGAAGAAGCTAAATTGTTTGGAAGAATCTCTGGAATTTTGGCTAACGCAATCTGGCAACCCCGAGCGCAGACACCGATTTATTTGAATGTGGAATATAATCGAACGGACACCGTCGAATTGAACCGCCATACTTGAATTATTCATCGAGCAAATTGTAATATTATTCGTATTACATAGAAATTTGTCGTTGCGATCGCGTTCGTGTGTAGTTTATGCACGTAATTGTGCATTTCGCGGACCTAACGAGGATTACAATATCATAAACATACAACATAAATGTAATCATGTGACCTTCTTATAAACCTAAACGTAGCTATTTCTAAGCTGTATCAAACTATACATATAAGAAGAATGTAAATATAACGAGACTGTACTTTTTAGAGTTGCGTGATAAAAATTGTTGCAGGTGTCTTGGAATAGGTTTTTAATCACATTTCAATCATTTTTAGATTTTTTTTCTGACTGTCTGTTTGTTTGAACACCCACTATTAATAAATGCGGTCACGATAAAACATCACCAAGAAAATCATGAAGCATACCCTCGAGTAACATTTAGTCTTGGTTTCATTCAAATGGATTCACTCTATCAAAATTAATAACGACGCGACTTAAGTACGAGAGATAAGTATAGGTAAGTAAATGGGCTTGATGATTTTTTTAGTCACTGTTTTTTTACTAGAGGTTCAACACTGACGTAGTCGCGGGCATAGCTTGTCTACTATACCTATAAATATACTTAGATATAGAATAACACTCGAGAATACTATGCGGGACCAACACAATACAACGAAATGCATTTATGTTCAACTGGTAGGTACGCGCTACAATCTCACCTGATGGTAAGTGACGATGAGGCCGACGATGTATCGCGCTTACCCACTAGATGCCTGTTCACTCTATTCTTGAACACTCCCAAGTTATAAGATGACGAGAAGACAGGCGCGGGGAGTGAATTCCACTGCTTAGCCGTACGTATAATAAATGTGGCAGTAAATCGCTTTGTACGAATTACGGGAATATCAACCACGTAAGGGTGAAAACTCTCACGGCGTGTAGTCGTCCTCTGATGGAATGGGGACGGTGGAATTGTATTATGTAATTCCTCTGCACACTCTCCAAAGTGTAACCTATAAAACACTGAGAGATAAACCACTTTTCGTCGATGCTCTAAATTCTTGTCTCGCACAGCGTTTCATCACCGACAAGCCGACGAGCACGCCGCTCTATGGAGTCAAGAGCGGTCAACTGATACTTGGCTGATCCATCCCATAAGTGGCAGCAATACACACCTATAGCACACCTGAGCGTACTTAAGCTTGGTACAGGCTGAGAAGTTGCTCTGGTGTGAGATATCTCTTAACTTTAAAGAGGATCCCAAGTTTCCTCGCAGCTGTTCTTTGCTTTCTGTTCAATTGAGCGCCCGAAATTGAGATCCGAGGTTAGCTGGATACCAAGAAGCTCGAGGTTGTCAGTCACTTGCAGGGAAACACCTAGAAAAGTAGGAGTCAAGTCGAACGGACTCGGTTTTGTAGAGAAGAGACACGCCTGCGTCTTTTCGGTGTTAAATTTAACCAGCTTTTGATTTACCGCAATCGGCAACAAACCTAAAGTTTTTATTCAAACGTTCAACCATGGCCTCTCTCTCAATAAGGATTTCTGGTAAGCTAGCTCTAGGACTAGATATATACCTCTCAGATAGCTCGCACCATCGCGGTGTGGTAACGCGTTAAACACAGAGGACTGATTTTCAAGTGCTGCACCTATTAGATGCTTGGTGACAGACTTTCAACTTGAGGGTGGAGGCTAAGCAGGTATCGTTGAAAAAATGCACAGGCAGTCATAAGGATCATATACTTATTTATTCTTCATCATGCGAAATTACAAATTTATCTGTTATATTTCTGTTATATTTATCTTTTATATTTCCACTTCAAAAATATATGAACAATAAAACATTTTGTAATACGTTTTTTTTTATTAATCTTAACCCTTTTTAGTAAAGTTGTTTTTTTTTTACTGCACTGTGCCTGATGGTAAGCACAGTACAATCCAAAAACAATGGCGACCACCGAGTGACACACTATCCATCGCCGGTCGCCGCTGTCATGCCTGCGAAAAGCTGGATATGCACAGGCTGATCCCGAAACGCGACCCGCAAAAGCGAATCACTATGACGGGCTTTTCCGCCATATACATGGTGGTTGCGACCCAGTGGGGCTGTGAAACCCTACCACCCCGCAATTAGAATGAGTAAAAGTAATATAGAAAAATAATGATATAAACTTAATAATAACAGTGTGGTTGGACGGAGACGTTCACGCTTCTAATTTAGATCAGAGCTACTTATAAGCTGCCACAATATTCTATTGCGTGTTGGATAGAACTCATGTTGCAGTACACAGACAGGCACATCACTCCAGTTAAGTCATCTAAGAATGTCTATCATTTTATACTAAAACATATAGTGTGCATAGTCTCCTTGTGCAAAACTATGATGACCTTTAATCAATATAAATAATTCAGTAAGGAAAGTTCTACAAATAATAAACATTACGAAATCATTCAGGCAATAATAGTATCAATATTATCTATCTGATTTAGACAACCCGGTATCTGATTTAGTTTCCAGTCATTGTATAACAAATACTCGAATAAATTTAATCCGTCTAGACATTGGGATTATTTAAAAATATATGTATCTAGGACGAAATCGTGGTGTTTCTATGCGGCCGTCTGATGCGTCCAGCTGAGTTTGGAGGTTAAACAATACGAGATAAACAGTTGAATTCAATTGTTTGCCTCAACTAGTATATTACTAGTACGTTAGATTATTAAGAGAGTTGTCAAGCGGTAGAGCTCGCGTGCCTAACAACTGAGGATGTAATCTATAGAACACACTCAGACTATCTCAGCCTTAAGTTCACAATTTCAATTTATAATCTCAAGCTTAGCATTAACTTAGATTGTGCTGACCCAAGTTCAAGTCATCAAATTCAACGACTTACGAATAACTTGAGTATTACTTATGCGAATAAAGAAAGACAAAATAATAATATATCTAACAGTGGCATTTCTATTATTCTTTGATTATCATTATTACTTGATTGTCATTGGCTTGATCCTTCATTGCAGAAATGTCAAGAAGGCTTCCGTTGTCGTGTTTCATTCTCGGTTGACTTGTTTCTTTAATTTTTTTTTAAATATCCTTTCAACCCCCGTGGTTCAATTTTTTTTTCAATTATAGATATTTTACAGACTTGACACGCTATTGAAACAAAGCGAATAACAAGCTTATCATAATTAGACTATAAATTCGAAACCTAAGAAGAGTGTGCTCAATAACTACTTAGCGAAGTTTAAGCTGAGCTAAGGACAGGATAAGTCTGAGTACGCTCTATAGATTTTATCCTGAATGATTGTAATTAAGCGCACACATACGATCAAAAATTGCTATAAGCGATAGGCTTTTACACCGAGCGCTTTGAAATCAAAGGAAAATTTAAGATAATTCCTCTCAACCCTTACAAATATTATGGACACGAATATGAGTTTGTTTATTTATTACGATTTCACTAAACTATTTAACCAACCGTAATGAAATTTTGCACATCAATCAGTGATAGACAAAAAAAGGATACAGGGTACTGTTTATCCAGAAAAAAACAATGTACTGTTTTCTTTTCAGAGGTCAAAGCCACGAACAAAGGCAAGTATTATTATATAATCGGAAAGTAAAGAAATATCGATTTCTTAACATTCATAGTTACGAATACGTCGTAGGCTGACATGGCAATTTAATTTACCCCTTTGCCCAGTAATTGGAAACGTACATACATACTGTGATTATTTATAAAAAGGATGAAATTTAATAACACCTAAAAACTCCACAAATAAATTCAAGATACAAAAGGGGGTTATTAACAATCAGTATCTATTATTCAAGCTATGCAAGGTAAACATGCTGGTAACAAAACACCAAGTCGGCGCATCGCCAACTTTAATATTTAATAATTCATCCGAACACAGAGTCCGTCCGTGCGTGTAATACGTTGTGATGTGAGCGCGCGGCTCACTGCGAGCGATAAGCGACAGCGATCAACCGAGCGGAGCGACGAGCGACAACGAATTTCATAAAACGACAAACTACCAGATACCGGAATACTTTTCATATAAAAAATATTATGCATGTGTATTTTTTATAGGCATTTTGCCGGCTAAAGATTTACAATGATTTAACAATTCCAGGAAAACAGTTTTCTATAGTATACGGGTAGTCCGGTGAAGCTTACTCGAAGCGGTACACGTGCTTACTCGACCCTTCCTATATAAGGTCATTATAAGTACATAATACAGTACGTATGAAACACATACAAAATGCTTCGTTACACGTAATTTTAAGTAATAAAAATATAAGAAACATAAATTAAAAATATGAGATTATAAAAAAATTTTGATACTGTAATCTGGTCATGAAACATTTAATTTAAATTCTGAATTATATTATGTCAGTACTTTATCGATGGTTCAAAGAACATGACGTCATTATATTTAGACAGATTTATATCCTACAGTAATAATATGTTCATTAGTAGATTTATGTATCAGAGACAGAAAGCATCGATGAGAGTGACTACTTATCATTAGGAGTAACTACTATATTTTACATTCGCTTGAGATTAAAAAAAATCAGAGACTCATTTATCTAATGGTATACAAATTTATTTAGGAGATAAATGAATTAGGTAATTGTGCCTCTGTTCTTTTAAATAATATATCAATGTAAGTCGCTGTCAAAGGAGCCGCACAACCGTTACCTGACTGATAATAAAAATCAAGTACAAACGTACCGGCATTCAGGATGTTATTCCGCCAGAATAAAGATAAAGCATAAGGCTTGATTTCTCTGTACAAATCGGTTCATTATATAATATCATAATACAAGAGATAAGCACGATTCAGTTACACTCAATGTACGAACGATTATTACTAAAAAAAAATGCTTATTTGACAGTTATCCTCCTTCCCAACTATTATAATATCTTTTATATTTATTTTAACTTATTTGAAGTGATAACTCCTTTAGCCGAGTTTAGCGGTATTTTTAGCAGTAGATAAATTTATAAATTTGCATCATGACATGCTAGTAACCGTGACCGGCTATATTGCGCTTGCGCGGTTTGTGTCATGCTAGCGATGCGTAGTATAGCGGCTTGTGTACATGTAATATTTATATTTTGCAGCTCATCGTACGTTTGATTGATTAATAAACTTTATAAAAATGTATATAATTATTGCTCCGAGTGCCAATACATATGAAAACCACACTAATGTTAATAATTTCAATAAACAAATTATAAAATTTAAATATTGTCATTCACACTATAATCGATTTAAAAGAGAATACAATAATATGATTGTTTTGAGTTTTCATTATTGTCGGCAGTCCTTATGATGGCTTCGACTTTTTTTTTGGTATATTTAAATTACTTTTATGCGTGACACATTTGAGATCACTGCCAAAAGCGGTATAACACAATGAAGGCATCGACGCAAGAATTTGAACACAAGAATGTACCAACGTTTACAAAACCGTCAGCGAAACGTATTCGTCCTCCATCTTTGCGATAAGGAACGTCACACAAAAAGCTTTACCGTGTCATATATACCAAAAAAATAAAAAATACTTCGATAGGTATGAAACAAAAGCAAGCGAACAAGTAATACAGACGAGAATTTAACGCCGTGATGCATCCCAAGAGATATTTTTTTGCACATAAAAGTATTACTTATATAGGTATAATATGATACTGAGATTGAATTAATTGTCGTTTTGGGTTAAAATTGTTTTTATGGAGTGAGGACCATTTCGTAAATTGTAGGTATTTGCATTCAATGTAAAGATACTCGTACGTATAAAATTACTTACAAAATATCTCAACTGATAATAATAAATCAATAGCATAATCTCCAATATAATTCTGATCGGTGGTGTTGGGCTAAACTCATTTTATTTTATGCCTTTTTAAATTTCTTTTGCACGTACGTTTTTTATCTTTATTTCTGGCAACCAATCTTCCATATTATTACTAGATACCATTGTCGAGTAGTCAATAATATTACAAGTGACCTGACATTATTTCAATGTTCCAACAAGGTGGTGGCTCCCTTGTTCGAACTAACCCAGGGATTTTTTTGGCATCTCAGAATTCATGTTCCGTGGTATTATTTTCCATTCACATCACTTATGCACAATAACCGAACTATATTACGTAAAACACCATCAATTTCACAAAATATAGAATCAAATAATAAAACAAGATTTTTAATAAAATACACAAATCGACTACATGACAGACTAAGATCCCGCCAAAAAACCCCTTTGCACGTACTTTCGGGACATTACAATAAAATTATTACGCTCGAGTGAACTTAAAATAGACTTAGAGCGTCTCAAGAAAGTAGAACTAAAAAGACAACCTATACTAGATTAGATACGTTGAATTTAGTTCGCTAATAATTCTCATTTATGCGTACTATTACTCTCTTAGATAAGTGGATTAAGGAATATATCATAATTTATACTCATAAATCTTGAAAGGATAAAAAAAACTGGAGCACATACGTTATAATGTTAGTTGAAACTGGTCTTATAAATTTGATTTTAAATGTTACTTTTAGTTCAACATTTAAAAAATATGTTAAAATCTATTTGGCAACCTCGCATATTAATAAACATTCTAAGCCTTAACTATCAATAAAAAAACACTAAAATTGGAATATATATAGCAGGATTTATTTTGAAAATACACGGTACAAACATAACTCTCTGCTTTTAGTGATTTTGACACGTAAGCGAAATACCTGGCTGCGATTTTAGGCGTTCATTGTACACATATCGAATTTGACCAAATATGGATTATAATTCCATATATGTATATTATTTGTAACGTGCCTCTGAAATTATGAGTTGTTCGCAAATTGTAATTAGTAAACCAAACTATTTTAATTTTCAAATACATAAATAATTTAATAACTTAAATATAAAGTTGGGTTAGAATGTGACCAGGGCGTCGGAGTTTGCTTTCGTCACCCCGGTTCCCTGGTCCACATGCGCAAGGCGGCAATGGAGTTTTAGCCAGTAGGAGTCTGGCATAACCCTCTCACTGTCCCTCGGCAGTGGGAGGTGTATCGAATGTAGGATTTCTCCACTTACAAAAAAAAAAAAAGATAGAATGAGACGATAAACATCTATACATATAAGAAGAACGTTAATGTAACATGTCTGTATTATTTAAATTTTTGTGTAAAATATTGTTGCAGGTGTCTAGGAGAAAGTAATAAAATAAATGTCAATCAATTTTAGACATATCTGTCTGGCTATCTGTCTGTTTGTTTAGACACGCGGCACTGCTAAAGTACTGTGTTCATGATAAAACCTCACCGAGAAAATCATAAAGCATATTTTCGAGTAACATTTAATCTTTGTTTCTATAAATCGGTTGGGTCTATCAAAAGTTATTGGAATTTTAATGACGATGCGGCTTAAGTACGAAAGAAAAGTAGATAAGTAAATGTACTTAATACATTCAGATGATTTTATTACTCGCTGTTTGTTTAAATTAGGTTCAATGCGGACGAAGTCGCGGACACAGCTAATACTAGAATATTATTCCAGTATTCATTTAAATACGGTTCCAATTTCAAAAATAAACCTTATTATTTCAAACTATTCACGCATGGCCCGCGGAGAGCGAGACAGGACTATCGTTCACATGGGCACGAGGGAGACGGCGAACGCTATGATGGACGGGCGGCGTCCACTGCTTCGACACCGACCGTACTTCAAGTCGCTCCGCATACTTTCTCATCGCCGTACACGAAAATAAACTTTTAAACTTTTTATGCGTTCCCGGTATATTTAGATGATATTGTCGCAGCTTTTTCCAGTGAAAAAAAAAAGTGTTAAGTGGATGATTTATATTAAGTGAGGTGCGTTATGGTCGGCTTCCGGAGTAATTATTTACCACTAGGCTTCTCCCGCGTTCGGGTTCGCGTACGTTATTTACATTTTACTGCTGACGCAAAACTGTAAGTCAATTTTACGCTTCAATAAAAATGTTAATTTATAAAAGGTACTTGAACGCTTATTTTATTTTGTTTTTATTCCAATGGTTTATTTATAGCAATTTTGTCAAACGTTATTGTTATTTAGTCTGTTTTTAATCTTAAATGATATTAATTATATATACATAGCGAAAATAATTCTATTTCTCTAGATTATAGTCTGTATATTTATTATATTTGTTTGTTCAGTGAAATATGTATACTTAGTAATTTTTGTCATATTCTAATTTTCAATAAATATAGAAAATAAATACAGTTCTGAGAAGTAAACAAGTTATGACTCAAAATAATATACTAAGTAGTAGACACAAAAACTTTGCGTGGGAAATAACACATCGCTCGGTAAAGATTTCCCTAGAGGAACATTAATTCTTGCGTTTCTACATAATTTCCGTTCGATTTATATGAATATAAATTACTTCTGTTCGTCTATAGTAGTTAATTAAATTGTCCAGTTCAGTTTATAAATAATATCAGTATTGGTGAATGGTATTTATATGTACACAAAATAAAATTATTTGTTTTTTTTAATGTCATTATAAATTAACGTTGATTAAGCTAAGACAGTGGGAGCAGGCTATAATCATGTTAAAATTTGTTAGGTTTGACGTTTATAAGCGCTTATCCATCCATCCCTTTCCATCCATTTATCCCCTCCATACTTATGGCTTCTAAGCATGCTTCGAAAATTCGTACAAACGGACCTTTGTTGAATCCCTTTAATACTACAACCCTCATTTATGTTGTGCGCTTCTTTTTGTCTCAACATCGTATAATCGTATTACCTATCTATATATTATTTGTAGACTTAATAAAACACCACTTTGCTGTTTTAGAATGTACATCCATACATAGTATATACATACATTTTAGTTTAATATAGAATGAATTCCAAAGAAGGATCTAGACTATAATCACTGTTTTCATATAAGAACTAATATTTAAAAATATAATTACAATTGAAAGATTACTTTTATTTACAGGGACATCAAATGTAAACGAAGTCGCAGGAACAGGCTAGACTGATAAATAAACAACAACTTCACCGAAAGTCACAAAACCCTCTTTTTAAAAATCTCAAAGCATTTCGTAAGAACCAGGGCAGCATAATAACAGCAGAATTTAACACGCGACTCGTAGTGTGGGGGTACATTAGTGGAATAATTCATTCTGGATCCAGAGGCACCCTTTGTCGGGCCATCCGAAAGGGTTATGTGACGGGAGTACAAATCCCACGTGAACAGGACGAAAAACAGTGAAATTCTTCGACGTGTCACATACCTACAGCTACCACGCAAGTTTACGTGACCCTTAGCCGTCAAAACTGGAGTTCACGGTCTGAATACAAAGTTCAACAAAAACCTTTTCCAAGAATTATCGAAAACTGCTATAAAAGAATATTATTTTTAGATTAATACTAGCCGTGTCCGCGACTCCGCTCGCCTGTAACCTAATGTAAAAGAAATATGTAAAAATAATATATGAAATCCATTTACTTATATACTTTTCTCTCGTACTTTGTCATTAAAATTACAATAGCAACTTTGATAGAGTGAACGGATTTTAATGAAACCAAAACTAAATGATACTCGAGGATATGTTTATTTTCTTGGTGAGGTTCTATCGTGAACGCAGTACTTTAGCAGTGATGCGTGTTCAAACAGACAGACAGACGGACAAACATTTCTAAAAGTGATTGAAATGTATTTTATTGCCTATTCCAAGATACCTGCAATATTTTTTTCACTAAAATCAAAAAAGAACAGCCACGTTAGATTTACGTTCTTAGTACGTGTATAGATAGATAGAAGATAATGTTCAAACTAGTTTTTTTTTCGTCTATTGAAAACATGTGACGAAAAAACAAAATTGATCACCACAATCACTGATCTATCAGCACGACATTCAAATTCGATACAAACATAAATCGTATAACTTAAAGTAATTCAGTAAAAACATACAAAAGAACGTGTTAACAACGCATCGAATGATTTCTAACTTATAAAACTATTCGAATGCAAATCGTATGTTCTAACAAAACTATGTTTACATGTGACATTTGTATATTATATCAAAGATGTAAATTAAGAAGGAATCTTACTATCTATTAAGCTAATAACACCATCAATTACACAGCATGATGTCAGTTATCAACAGATTTTATATTCTTATTTCTACAAAATAATTTTGAAATTATTTCTAAGCCACACGTTTTCTAGGCGACTCTAAATCCGTCTGTCCATTTGTGTGTTCTATTATTTTTTTCTTATTTCGAGTTAAAGTGCAATTAGGTTCCACAGGGATATACAGTCTTATGTTTTAGTTAAAAGGTTAAAAACGTGAGTTTTGTAAACGTTTGTTTGCTGATTACAGGCACGATACTAAATCCAGAGCGCCTTGGCATCTACCGTTTAATGGTATCGCAGAAATTTAGACAAGTAAACACGATTGAAAATGATCACCTCTTAGGAAATGTCATAACTTAACTTTATTTAATTACTAGCTGTGTGTTTAAAAAGTGTGTAAAAAACAGCGACTAATAAAATCATCTGAATGATGAATTGAATGAATGAATTTACTTTTCTCTCATACAGGTCGCGTTGTCATTAAAATTACAATAACTTTTGATAGAGTGAACCGATTTTAATGAAACCAAGATTAAATGGTACTCAAGGATATGCTTTATAATTTTCTATTATCGTGAAGTCAGTCTCAAATGTCAAATCTCAGTATGTTAGCAGTGATGCGTGTTCATAAAAACGGACACTTCTAAAAATGATTTAAATGTATTTTAAGTACTTATTCCAAGATACCTACAACTTATATTCACATTCACACGTAATACTTACATTCTTATTATATGTAAAGAAGATTTTGTCAAATTAGTATTAATATTATGTAATGCCGGATTAGAACATAAGTGTAAATGGCGTATTCCATGTCATAAGTGTAAACAGACTAGTATTTGTAATAGTTTTAACGGTATAGACCTACAGACAAGTTAAATAACGTTCCGACAGACCTAATGGTGCTACTATTCAGTTTCTGGATAGCAGACGCAATCCAGTCAAATGCTATTGTCGTCTCCTATCACCTGGTAACTAGTATTGTCTAGTGCTTGAGTGTCTATTTATCACTTACACTGGAACACTTACAGACTGGAAATGTATTGGCTAGTATCTGTAAACAGGTGTACTAGAGTTAGTTCGCTTTCTAAGACTTAGGGTATCGTAACTTGGATCCTATCGTCTATTAACAGACAGACAAATTATAATCAAAAGTTAGTTGAATGTTAGCGTATACTCGTATATTTGAGATTGATAAATTTCGATACTGTTGGAGCAATCACTTGGAATGCTGGTATTTTTTTACTATATAAATTTATAGGTGTTAGCGTTTGTTCACAACCTCATCTGATGGTAAACGACGGTGTGGTCTAAGAAGATAAACACGTTAAACTTAAAGGCGACTGCTGGAACACACTAACAGGTGCTTCGGGACAAATTTCCAACTAGAAGGTTGTAGCTAGCCAGGCGGACTTAGAAAAAGCACTAACACCATGCAAACCTAACCTATACCTAAGTAATTTTTTAAAGGTTTTTTATGCTATCAATTCAACTATAACTCTTAACTAGGTTGCGCTTCAATACATTAGCTTCTGCACTGTATAACAACCGCATGTAAAGACTAGCTGTACCCGCGACTTCGTCTGCGTGGAAGTTTATATAAAAACAGTGATCAATAAAGTCATTTGAATGTATTAAGGCTTAACTTGTCAGCTGTGAAGGACCTATATGGAATAAATGAATTAATAAATAAATAAATAAACTTTAACTTGTTTACTTTTCTCTCATACTTACGCCGCGTCGTCATTAAAACTATAATTACTTTTAATAGAATGGACCGATTTTTTTTTATTGTGTTTAGGTTAGTATATTTGGTTTTATTGTGAACCCCGTACTTTAGCAGTAATGCGTGTTCATACAAACAGACAGACAGACAGACAGACATTTCTTAAAATGATTGGAATGTATTCTATTACTTATTCCTAGACACCAGCAACAATTTTTTCACGAAAATTGAAAAATTACAGACACGTTAGATCTACGTTCTTATTATATGTATAAATAGTATGACATTACAAAAGAATAATGACAAATAAATGGAGCCGCGGAATCAGCTAGCAAGTAGATAAAGGCATAACGACTTGCATAAAAAACTCTTAATAAACCGCAAAATACAAATATTTTCAACACAAAAGATTTGTTAGAAGCACTAAACAATTAACATATAAATATATATATATTCGTTCCAAAACAATATAAAATACTTCGCTAATATTTTGCGACAATAATGCGAGCAGCGGCGCGGACAAGTCTCAACATATATACGAGTCTATATTTATTATACGAATTGCTTGTATTTTTTACATTCATGAATTTATTATAATCTATATGATATGTTTTTTTTTCTTGTCACGGGTTTCTATACCAGATGCATAATTATAAAATGTAGATTTTATGACTGAGATTTATTACTGCGAACAGAACAGAATAACTAATAATCTATATGCTGTTGGGGGCGTATAGCGTAAAAACTATTGAATAAATTTCGATCAATTTTTTGAAGTGAAAACATCTTGAGGCGCGTTGAACGGTATTTTTTGGCAGGTGATAAAATTATGAGTTTCACGTCATGACATTCTAGTAACCGTGACCGAACGTATTGCGCTTGCGTCAGACTAGCGACGCGTGGTATAGCTGTCTGTGTACATTTAATATTTGTATTGAGATTTTGCAGTCCATTATATGTTTGATTATTTAATGAACGGTACAAAGATGTGTATAATTATTGCTCCATGTGCCAATACATGTGAGAACAGAACTAATGGTAATAATTTCAACAGGCATACAAATTTTGAAATTTAAAATAATTAATTTAAAAATTTAAAAGGGAACTCCGTTATTCCATTGTTTTCAGTTGTCACTTCTGCCGGCAGTCCCTATGATTGCCTCAACTTTTCTTTCGTTATACTATTCAGACACTTGGTATTTATAAAAAAAAAAAATATATCACCATATGTTCATTCAATAATACATTTTTAATGAACTGCGACTTTCATTTGTACATATTTTCTTGCCTCGGACAAGTGGGTAATCGGTGTGATGCGTCCGAGTCGGACGACATAGAAGAAGTCAGCGGTAACAGCTAGTCATTCATAGAGTCAATATATCTATACATATGTATATGTAAACACCCGAGGAGATATCGTACGTTTGACAATTTCGTAAGACCTTTTACGTTCGAAAGAAACTTACTTCTTAGCACTCTATGTATTCCCCGTGCGGGTGCTGGATCCATCGCGTGCAGCGAGAGAAACTCCGAGTAGCTCCCGAGACTTGTGACACGGGTGTAAGTTTTAGGAGCCCCTTTGCGACGTACATTGACACTCACCTTTACTACTCGTGTTTCTGTCCCTGACTATCCAAATCTGGTATGAATCTGCTAATGCAGCTTTAGGTGCTCGTTCTATTATAGAACTTGCTGCATTTCTGGGCAGACTAAGGTCTTTCAGCAGGTTATAGAGAAATTTTGCTGGTATACCTCTCGCTCCCACTTCTACGGCATATAGATGAACTATATAACCGATTTTATCAACTCGTTTATAAAGTCGTAATAGATGTTCAGATTCATCTCGTGGTCTTTAGGAATAAAAGTTTCCCATGGAACAGTACGCTAATATAAATATATCCGGTCTGGATGACGAAATGCACACATATTCTGGAATTTTATAATACTTTCATACGTGTCCATTAAAATGGTCCAGTCAGGTGCTGCACTCAGGATTGAGTAAGGCTTGTTCTTAGAATTTATAGTTGAGCCTTCTTTTATAAAATTAATTTATCGTTTGTTTGTGGTCAATCCTTTTTGGGCTCTACCTACTGGAAGACTTATGGCTTCACGTATAATTTGAAGTACTCTATCATGGCGATGTGAGTAATGCTGTACCTATCACCTCTCTACAGGTATTGCAAGATTTTTCTGAGGCTTTGCGCCACTTAAATAAGTTACTCTGGTCAGGGATGATCATTTGAAAGGCATTAAGGTAAAATTTTAGTAGGGCAGGAGACCACTCGTATAGCAAAGTGCGCCACTTCAGGGCTAATGGGATGCAACATTCACCTATATTTAACCAGTCAGTTTGCATTTCTAAATTAATAGCATGCACTTCGTAGCTGTCATTCTCGTCTTGTTTCAGAAGGGTTTTTACTATGTCTTGGTCTTCCGTTTTCTTTTTGGTACCGAACCCAGCTCTGGTTATCTGTGCGCTTATCATAAATTGTTTGTGGAATTTAATTCTAGATTCAAGTTCTGTGGCACTTTTGTGCTTTAGGACTGTTTTGCGATTTCCTCAGGACATGCGTTTTAGTAACTCTCAGGTGTTTATAGAGTTCAGTTGGTTTCTTAAGTTTCAACCAAAACTATGGTAATCCCTAAATAAGGTCGATGGATCAGCCAAATGAGCCAGTCCTGCCAGTCATGACTTCAACATCTTTATGACATTAGCGTCTAATGGTTTTACCAATGTAATAAACTAGGAAAGGCCAAGTAAGACGTGACGTGAGGTATTGTCATAAATCCAGGCTTTTTTAATGTTACTGATTGGTTGTTGGGTTACCTTATTGAGGTCATTTATGAAATGTTCGACAACTACCCCTAATGATGGTGTACGTTCTTTGTAGTCGATCTTTCTGCTATATTATTATTATAAAGCCGTGTAAAAATATCTCAGTTCTTAGATGTTGGCGTTTCGATATCTAGACCGGATATATTTCCACAAATAATCACTGTACTATGGGAATTAATCATCCAGAAAGAGCACAAAGCAAAACCAAACACACATTATGACCTGACACAGAACGATAAGCAATTACATATTAAAAAATTGTAAAAGAGGACGCCAAATGTAGTTTTATTGCATTAATCTAATCGGTGCACAGATTAATGTTTATAAGTGTATCGGTGGATAGTGTAGAGTTTTTTTTGTATTATCTTACGACGGTGGTTACCCCACGGGCGATGCGCGCCGTACCGCGCACCGGGCGGTAGGCGCCGCGCCGCGACTATCCACAGCGCCTTATGCTAAAACCACTCTACACTTAGTTATTACAGTACAGCAACTTCAATTTTGGGCATAAATATATTTAATACGGTGTTCGTTATTGACCAAGTTGGCTTTTTTTACTTCTGTATTGTTTAAAATAATATCAAATAATCATAAAAGTCAAAATTGTTAATAAAGGACACCCTAATATTTATTTTTATCATCTTTCTGAATACTGAATACAGTGTACTCCTAGTATTAGTACGTTAATGTGGTATAAACAGTATATATCGATACGTTATGAAATCTATTTAATTTACACAATAACACAACAACACAAAAAATATTATAAATGATTATTTACAGGACACTTGTCATAATATCAGCTATTATTATAGATATTGTAGATACCTGTGTAGGTGTGAAAGTGATGTGGTGTTAGCGTTGAATGAAAAGTATGTGAACGGTGGCCCGTCGACGTAGTCCGGTGAAGCTGTTAAGGCCTTGCTAGGCCAATAGCGTAGTCAGTTTGAGAAAAAAAAGGCCTGTCGACAATTACTGGTTATTATCCGGTTTGAACTGATTCCGAAGTTGAATACGGTAGACATATTAAAGACACTTCATTATGTATAATCCGTCTCACTAAAGTAGGAACAAATAACATACTTTTTTTTATTGTTATTGCGTATTCACATTTTATTTGCTTTTCTTAAAATTTATATTTTATTTCCATTAGTACCTACATTTTATTCTTTAGATACCAGATGAAGTCATTTATTTTATAAAATTTATAGAGTTGTCTGTTAATATATTATGAATCATTTGAAAAATGAAAATACGACCATCGTAAAACTTTTAATACTATATCACATAAATAGTTTGTATGATACACTTAAAATAACGTAAAACGGGTTCCTCGAAACCTAATAAATTTCAAAAAGTGAAAAGTATAAATAATATGACTCAAATGAACACTCATACAAGATGTCATACTGTCCCTCTCTATACTGCGCATGTCTCGGGCTATTGGTCACTCTACACGTATATTTTATTACATCACTATCTCACGATACGTCATAAATCTGTATTGTTTATTCAAGATTATGGCTTGAGCATTTTTAATTGGGCAATTATTGATACCATAGAATTTTCCACTATTAATTGTTCGCATTTTTAACAAAATATTTCTTATTCCTTGTACTGTGAACCTTATTCACAAGAATGTGCATGTATTTTAGACAACTTTTTGCTTGGTATCTTATGAAGAGATTTAACAAAAATCGAGGCAGTCATAAGGAACGCTTATAGGAGTTAAAACTCAAAAGAATGAAATACATGTGTTCTCTTTTGCTTTTGAATTTTCATATTAATTATAGTGTGAATAACAATATTTAAATTTCAGAATTTGTTCATTGAAATTATTAACATTAGTGTGGTTTCCATATCTATTGGCACTCGGAGCTTTAATTATTTACATTCTATAAAGTCTATTAATAACTGGAACGTATGATGAACTGCAAAATATCAATATTACATATATACAGGCCCCTATACTACGCGTCGCTAGTGTGACGAAAGCCGCGGAAGCGCAAGACGGCCGGTCATGCTTATGTAGATGTCATGACGCGAAATTATAAACTCATATCCTGCCAAAAATACCACGCAACGCACCTAAAGAAGTTTTCTCTTTAAAAAATAGACCAGATACATTAAAATACACATCGCACTATAAAATCAAAACTATTAAATACATTCTGACGCAAAGTTGTAAACAAAATTTGTTTTATATTTAATTTTAATGGGTTAATTCTCGAGTTGATAACCGTCGTGCATGACGTGGCACACTTCCGACGCTATCCAAAGTCAACAAGTCTTTATCGTTGTTACTATAACATATTTTAAAATTAACCCTAATACCCAATAAAAAAAAATAAACAGATTATTGCGTTGCGTTTGAACACCACTTCAGGTGTATTGTGAGTGCACTTCAAATATAAAGTGGGATTTGTTAACGCGGGGGACAGCAACGAGGGATTCATTCTTTTAGTAGGTGGCATAGCCACGCTGAAGCTATAACTAGTTTCAGCATGAATGGATCATCTCGCCCGTGGAACTACCACCAC
Organism: Antheraea pernyi; assembly: GCA_015888305.1. Taxonomy (NCBI): domain Eukaryota; kingdom Metazoa; phylum Arthropoda; class Insecta; order Lepidoptera; family Saturniidae; genus Antheraea; species Antheraea pernyi. The sequence continues at coordinate 147,879 of MU158738.1, read as the reverse complement.
CCGATCCACAAAAACACCCACGTGAAGTAACAGTTCGTTTGGCCTAAACACAAGCTGGCAACGCACTCGCGATTCCCCTGGTCTTCAAGTGTCTATGGATGGTGGTGATCACTTAACATCAGATGACCAAAATGTTCGTTTGGCATTGATATAAAAAAAATATTCAAGAGCCATTTAGTTTCATTATTTATTAATTTCAGTATCTGTTAATTTGTAATATTTTTTGAAGTTAAAACTTCTTCTGGCATGTTGAGGGATATGCTTTTTGACAGGAGATATACTTATGATTTCGCTTCACGACATGCTAGTATGGGTGACCGAGCATATTGCGCTTGCGTCAGACTAGCAACACGTAGTAGGTACTTATATTCCCATAGACCCTCTACACATGCCTAAACTACTTTAGGCTTGCCTAGCGTTCCCCGTACGGGATGTAAGATAGACGCTAGGTCAGCATTTATAACATTATTAGAATAAGAAATTAGGAGAGCAGTCTAGAATCGACTCTCGTAGAATGTACACGTAGGTTACGAAGTATCAAATCGACTATAATAGTTTTTAAGTTATATTATAATCAATGTCTAAAATCGACATAATTGTTAAATAAATTGTCTAATATCGACTGTAGTTTTTAAAAAGTCGACCAAAGTGCTACCGAAGTTAACTAGGTAGCGGCCTGTGTACATGTTATATTGATATTTTGTATTGAGACTGTGGAGCTCATTATACGAGTACGTTTGATTACTTAATAAACTTTTTATCTTTTTTATCAATAAGTAAAACAAATATTAAACTTTATTGACGTAAGATCTACTCTTGTTACTACTATATGTATCTCATTTTATTGTTCTCCATTTAAAAGTTTATTAACTTTAATATATTATGATACGTAAAGATATCTTTTGTAGTATTCTTGATATTTTGCTCAGTATTTTTACCAAGAAAATAGAATTAGTACACAATATGGATTTTCACATTGAATAATTTTGATACGACAACAGTTTTAAATAACATCATCAAAGTATCGAAATAGTTAAAGAAACAAAACTCACAATAATCGTAAACCAAATTAGCCCTAAATATTTCTATGCGATTTTAATGAAAGCATTTTTTACTATTAAGCAGTCATCTGTAAAAAATAGAGATTTAATAACGTATTGGTCATTTTTTGACAAGTTAGTAAAATACACTAAAGGCCGGTTAATAAAGATTTCTTATTTGGATTATTAAGTAAAGAAAACAAGCTTATAATTATATTTTCCACGGGTCAGAATATACGTAGCTGATACGCATTTTTATTGAACGACGTATCTTTATTATATGCTATTAATAAAATAGCTTACAAGAAATTATAGATATGTACATAATTATATACAAAAAATTATGATTTCGCAATGTTTTCTATACGTAAGTATAGTAAATTAATTGAGCTATTACAATAATAATTATTATCATTAATTTATCGTACGTATATTACGCGCACGTAGTAAGTAAATCCTTATTTTTTTTCATAACGTCTAATAGTCGTGCAATAAAATAAAAACACCAGGCGAACATAAAATATTGAGAATATAATTTTCAATGGTGATTTTCAAAAAAATCTTTTCAATTCTAAAGATAAATATTATTATCCAATATCTTAAACATTTGAGGCTATTAATGTCATTTGTTCTGACCGCATAATAATAACATTTAAATCAAACGCACACACACATATTTACAAAACAGTAGTATTAAAAGAGTAACTAGAGACATTTATAATATGATCATCTATTATGCGATATAGCGCTACTGTGGAATTGCCACAGTATAAAAAATATATTTCATTTCTAATGAAAACTTTATTAGAATCAGGTAAGTTATTTGTGTACACGGGAGTATAAATATATGTGTAGATTTTTTTGACGTTATAGCGTTTTATAAGTCGATGAATGCCGGCTGCACGCACGAAAAAGCATGACTCATTGTCACGTTCCGCCCGAGTCGAGCGTGCAAGCTAGAGCTGGAACAAGCGATAGAGAGGCATAATCGGCTCGTTCGGCTTGTGACGCATCTATATAAATATATATAGAATAATTCAATTCAGTTCATAAAAGGATGCAAATTTTTTATCAATGTTTTCTTAATATGACATTATCACAGAAAATGATCGCCCGTAAACCGACTCTACAGAAAATCAATTTTATAGCAATACACCATAATCTCAATCGGTGTTAAATGAGGATATGATCTAAAATGTGTGCAGTTGCTGAAATAAATCTATAGGAGCTTGGCGACAGACTTTTGAGAAATTGAGTGTCCTTAGAATGTCATTATTTGGCAGTCACCTATAAGGTAATTCGGTCTTGTAAATACCTCAAACGTCCCTTGCAAAGAGGCTTCTGCCTTCATCAATCTAAGTCTCGAGTTTTTGAAGTAAAACTTCCTATTTTGAAATTCTGATCGGCAATCTTTTTGTGCGACGAAAAGCGGTAGGGATAAGCACTGTGTCGGATAGAGTGTTTAACCGGTTCTCACTCGATCATCGAAGTTAAGCAACGTCGGACGCGATTAGTACTTGGATGGGTGACCATTTGGGAACACCGCGTCACGTTTTTGTTGTATTTTTTCGACTAAAATGTAATTATACAAAAGTTTCACTTCTATCGTCTATGTTTAGGAGATACCCATTACCCTGTTTTTTCGTTTGCCAAAGCCACGCTATTCGAAATGATTACACTATTTTATCGTCCACAGATATGTTATTTACAGTGTAGCAGTGGCGGCGTGTGCGTAAACTTTATCCCGCGGGGTGCAGCGTAATGAAAACAAATGACAGCGAACCAAGGCGTGTTCCATAAAAAATTCAATTCATGATTGCATGAAAATAGTAGATTGGTATATATATATATATTTGAATTTAATATGAGTGAACATTTTTTGTGGATGTTATTTTTTCTGACGCTGTGAACTCTTATTTATTCTATAAGAGTTTAAGTCGATTATTTTCTTATTTATAAACTTGTACTGAATGAATTTTTTGATAGTTTTATATTCATACTTTTTTACTTTTGATATAATTTTATGATTTATAGCATCATTATTTCTCTAAATTATTGTTGTATAAATAATAATGATTCGCGAATAAAATAAATGATTTTATTTATTTAAAGAGTAAATTTCTAATTTTTTTTAGAGTTTATTGCGTCTTTAGTGTTTTGGTTTTTTTTACTTAATACATATAAACTTTTTCCTTTATAAAGATACATATTTATAGAATTATAAGTGTTAGAGTATATTATCACTCGATTGATTCTAAGAGCCACTTAAATATAATAAAATAGGTTTTTAAATATAATCAATTTAACTAATATCAGGATTCAAACCAATACTTTATGACATTAAAACGGCTGATTTAATTATAGTAAGTATAAGGTCTGTGAAGAAATATTATTCAGCAGTTTATTAATCACGAATGTTTTTTTTTAACTATGAGTAATATAATTATTAAAACTAGATAAAAATATATGTATTTTATGTAAATGATTTTGTTATTAAAAAAGTAGGCAAAATTATATATAAGTATATAAATAGATATTATTTTATATATTATTTATAATTATATATAAGTATATAAATAAAGACTCCAATTAATTATTATATACATAAATTATAATCTATATCCAATAATCAATCACCTGTTTGTTTAATTCACAAATCAACGTGCAATGTCATTAAACGAAACGGTAGCGTAAGTACCAGGCGACCATAACACCCTTAGAGGATAATTTAGAGCGTCCTCTAATGGAAGGAGCACATTAAACGCGCGTCTTTTAAAGCGTTTACGTATTAATAGAATAGAGGTACGGAACGAATACCAGGTGCTAGTAAAGTGGAGGTAATTGGTTAATGGCGAACTCTCATTAACATGGGGCGGGGGATGGAAGTATTTTAAGCAGCAGTTAAAATTTCATTACAGAAAAGACGCACACTACTTCAAGTACTGGAACGTAGTAAAATACTAAAAATAAAAAGAATGCTTGCATTCTTCTATTTAATGTTTAATCCATTAGTTAATATAAGTGATGCGTCTAAGAAATTTTATACAAAAAATATAATATAAAAAAGGTGTGTGTGCGATTCACATACGATAGGAGTGAAACTTCAGTAAATCGACAAAAGAATGAGATGAATATATATAACAAGGGTAGGATAATTACAAAGTTTCTTTGTTTAAAAATGAATTTATTATTTAGCACAACAAGATATAAAAATACTCACAAAAACTGTTAAATAATAACACACCACGCTAACTTCTTATTAAAAAGCTGTAATACACAGCCGCATACAGTGTACAGTAGTATTAGCTCACGTACTTTTCACATGTACTAACAAGTTAAATGCTCAAATACAAGCAAGTATTAAACAGTGTGTAATATACATACACACCGACATTTGCTCTCTCGCTCTGGCTCACTAATTTTTGTATTTGTATCTCTTACATGTCGTTTTTTCCGTTGCATCCGAAATCACAACGATTCTAAAGAAGTACCATTAAAAAAAAAAAATGAAAAACCTGGTGCACACATATATAAAGGTTTTTTTTAAATATTTTAATCCATTTAAATTTTCTGAGTTCTGAATACTTTATTGTCTTTCATTATTTGTGTTATCGTAAATACCAGGTTCGCAAAGAATGTATAGACTTCAAAGGCGCAGCAAAACCCTTTTAACGTACACTTAATAATCTACCCTCAAAATCGTTTTTCAAAAACGAAATGTACAAAACACGATTTAGTGTTCACCTCACTTAACCCTTTGCTTACGTCGCAATAAAATTACTCTAGTGAATTAACCCCACGAGCGCCGCTCTGCGACTCGCGCGGGTCTAAAACGCACTTAGTTGCAAAACGACACCCCGCTTTTAAATTATGATGGATTAGTTTTTACATGGTGACAGGTCTTTGTTGTATTGGTGTGCTTTAAACTCCAGACAAGCACTTAACAAACAAATAAATGTAAAATTAATTAAATATATAAGAAAGAAATAATCGACAAAAAAGATAAATTATTCTATAGATATAATAATTTATATCTATACATATAATAAAAATGAAGTGTCTGTATGTCATGTCAAAATAACATTTTTTTACTGATTAGGTGTGAAAGTATATCGCAAGTGATAACAAAAATCCATTTTATAAAATTTTTGTCGGTCTGTCTATTTGTCTATTTGTTCCGGGTAATCTCTGAAACGGCTAGACCAATTTTGAAAGGAATTTCACTGACACATAGCTGAAATTACAGAGGGATTCTTAGACTACACTAAATTAGACTAGGTATTAACCGTGACTTCGCTCGCAATGCCATTTCCAAAACGGTTAGATCGATCTTCACATAACTTTCACTTGCAGATAGCTGATCTTATAAAAAGTAATTCAAGCAATTTTGGTTTATACTAGCTGGTAACCGTGGTTTTGCCCGCAATGCTATCTCCAAAACGGTTAGACCAGTTTTCACGAAACTTTCACTGGTAGATAGCTGACTTTACAAAAAGTAATTTAGGCAATTTTAGTTTATACTAGCTGTTAACCGTGGCTTTGCCCACAATGCTATCACCAAAACTGTTAGACCAGTTTTCACGAAACTTTCACTGGCAGATAGCTGACTTTACAAAAAGTAATTTAGGCAATTTTAGTTTATACTAGCTATTAACCATGGCTTCGTCCACAGTGCTTTCTCCAAAACGGTTAGACCGATTTTCATGGGACTTTCACTGGCAGATAGCGGACTTATAAAAAGTCATTTTATTTATTTTAATTTAGACTAGCTGTTAACCGTGGCTTCGCCCGCTGTGCTGTCATCAAAACGGTTACATCGATTTTCACGGGATTTTCACTGGTAGATAGCGAATCTTATAAAAAATAATTTAGGTAAATCTATTTTAGACTAGCTGTTACCCGCGACTTTGTCTGTATGAAACTTAGCAAGATTTCAACTATTTTTTTTTCCCGAACTGACTACGCTATTGATCTATCAAGGTATATCTATCGAGATTTCAACTCATTCTTTATTTTTGATAAGAGAATTAATTATCAGCTTATTGTTTATAATTCGACATTATAATTATTAATAACATTAATGATATAGAGGTCTTCCTAATAAGATCTTAGATTATAAACATTATTACGTAAAGTGTTCCATAATACAATTTCTTGCGGAACAGACAAGCGTTTATTTTTTGTATAGTCACAAAATCTTAATTATAATAATGGCAATGTATATTGGATATAAAGTAAATGTAAATCTTAATAATAATATTTTAAGTTATTGTTTCATTAGTCTTTATACAGTGTAAGTGATCACTGAGGTAGTTATATGGTGGGTTAAGGTTCCAAATGTGTTGCTGATGACATTTATTTGGCACGCTTTTTGTATTTATATATCTACTGTACACGTTACATGTTACTTTTAGTGGCGTGCGCGTCGTACTTACAATTGTCTTTAAAAAGCGTTTTTGTAATTGTACATAGTCTCACAATTCTATAATTCCTTAATACGGTTTAAAAAAAACGCGTGCGGAGCTGCGGGTCCAGCTAGTCTATTCATATTATGAAAATGAAGTGTCTGTATGTCATATCAAAATAACATTTTTTTAAACATTTTTAACATTTATTATATTCCACGACAACGTTTTTAATTAATGCGCACAATTAATTTATTTTTATAAATAAACGTAATTAGAAATAGAAAAATAACTTTTCATTTGCCTTTCGGGAAAAATGATTCATGAAAACCACGTATTTTATTTGAATTTAGTGTTCGATCCATCTTTTTTGTATGATCTACTATGGACACTCCTTAATCCTTTTACCTACCGATTTTAAGTTGTCACTGTTCATTTTAGCCCCTACCGAAAAGCGTAATGACAATACTTTTAAAAATTCTCTCAATCTGCTAATAGAAGTTTTGATAAAATCTGTTCTGACGCTAATGAGATTAGTTTGGACAAACACCAAACACTTTAGTTTTATTTATATGTATGTGTAATAGTAATTAAGGCATATTTCTTTTAGAACTCGTGCTGATTAATTTCTCTCATCCATAAAAGTGATAACAAGGAGTTTATTATGAAATGAAGAATTTCTAATTGCACTTTAAAGATTTTCCGCCAAAGTAAAATTTATAAACAGAATATTTAAAAAAATTTGAACGTCGTTGTCACTTATTGCTTCCCGTAAAAAAATCACTCCTCAGAGCAACCAGAGAGACACCTGTGCCGCAGATAAGAAATCATTCGCCTGTTTAAGAGAAAAAAAACAATATCCGCTTATAGTAATTTGGAGCTCTCAAGTTGAGAGCCGGCGTTACTCTCGGGGGACATACTCCTTGCCGTTTTACAATTTCACTAGATGACATTTACAACGTAGGGTTGTCGCTTGTATCTAGATTTAAGAACTTTTTTTAATTCTTTATAAGTTTTAGCGTTTGAACCTTCGATCAACAATAACTAGATAAAGGGCCACGTACAAAATTGAAGCTAATATCTGTCCACGTAAATATATACTTATGTGTAGCTATTTATTTACTAAGAAAGGGAGAGAAAAAAGTTTTATAACAGTTTTAAGTTCAACCTAATTACAACCTTATGGTTAGTAATAACGTCACAAATGTTCAAAATATTATCTAATACTTACGATAAAACGAGCAAAGTAATAAATTACTTCCCTAACAGATGAAAAGACAACATAAATAACATAAAGTGTGAATTCAATCTTAACACGTAATGAATAAAGTACGTTTTCCCGTTATTGTGCGAGTTTGAGCGTGACGAGGCCAAGCATTTGTAACACAGGTTTAAAATCGGTAATTTTGTTCAATATTTGATATTATTTGTTAGTTTAAAGCTTAAAATATAACTTATTCAACATGTATTTAGCGAAAGTAAGATACTCCAGCCGTTAAATTGCTTTTTCATGTATTATTTTTGCATCTTTTGAATACACTGCGGCATGTGAAACGGGCTTACATTGGCTGTGTTTCAAACAAACTAAACAAAATAAGATCACACATTTCAAGTGAGCTCTTATTTACCGAGACGTATTTTTCGCGCCGACCCTTTATCTAGTTATTATTGATCGAAGGTTTGAACACAATCTCATCTCATGTTAAATAACGACGAGGTCTAAAATGGTAAACAGGGTAAACCTAGAAGGGGTTGGCTCTCAAATGCAGCTGCCGGAACACACCTGTTGTGCTTGGCGACAGGTGACTTTGAAAAAGCCCAACCTACCACCATGCTGTGCTTTCATCACGATGTTATCCTTCACCGAAATCTCCGACTCAGTTGCTAGGATTCGAACCTACGTCCATCGAAGCCGTGACCGAAGACACTATCAACTAAGCCAACGTCACTTCAAAGGCTATTTGTTTATTTATTTTACAACATAACCGCATGCTTCCTAAAATTGTTTACCAAATGATATACTATGTTTTAACAAAAACAAAATCACACTTTGAGATTATTTGTATACATATGGCATGTGTTACAGGCAAAACAATTCTAGAAGCCGTGGTTTTTTTAAGTTTTTTTTTGATATATAAAACAGAAAGATTGTGGGCATTATGTGTTGCTGATAATAATTGTGTTTGACAAAAGAACGGTAAGATTGTGGACACTGTGTGCTCTTGGTATTTGTTTTTGATGACATGTTACTACAGTCTAGTCGCAACCCTACAGTAGTCTTGTTTGTACGACCAGCCCTACAGGTTCTCAGCCATACGCGCGGGCTCCCTACATGTTTTGACTCGGCCGCTTCCCGCTCATAAATCACATGCCTAATGTATCGAAATGACGCACCAGCGCGCTTCGCCAAGTGCGCTCTTCTACCCTTATAGCGAATAAATACGCGAATTCACGCCCAAACGTCTAATACACAAGGTCGAAAACTATACAGACGGTTACTAAGCGCTTAGTATTGAATTGTAAAGGGAAATTAAACCGTAAAATAAGGCATTAAAATGCATTTCCTTTTATATAACAAAGAGACAATCGCGGTTTTATAGAACGGAGTTTGGTACATTGCAGAAAAAAAATATTCTTGTCACACGTAAATGTACAAGAATCCCTTGTTATTTCAGAAATAAGGTTCGTATTGGTATGAACATTTTATAGTCCAATTGTATTTTAAGTGTTGTTGATCTGTAATCCACATGAAAGCTCTCGGATTAGTGTTTGATGACATCATTATTTTTCAAAAGGCGATCGTGTTGCGATTTCTCCTGCCCTTATGGGACAGGGAGGGCGGTTAGGATGTATCTACTTTTTTTTTGTTCCATCACATTATGTTGTGATTTATTGTTTACATGCACTTTCGGTGAGCGATTTGTTTTTATTAATATTAATAATGCTCGCATATGTCGTTATTGTAAAAAAAATTACATGTTTGTCTTCTTTAATAGTTGAAGTATTAGAGTATTTTAGTTTCGAGTATATGACTTTAATAGTTTAGGACGTTGTAATTAGGATTTAATTGAAAACAATTTATTATTTTTTCTTATGCTTCAAAAGAACTCGCTTATTGATTGTAAAAGGGAATTTATTGTATAAATATTTACTGATTGGGTATATTAGTGTTATGTAACCACGTAGATTTGAATTTCAATTTATCTTTAAAACTAGCTGGTACCCGCGACTTTTTCTGAGTCGTTTATTGTCTTAATTGTTACATCTTAAAGGGATTAGGCAGCGTTTTCGACGAAAGTTCCCAGGCAGCTTGACTTTTTCCGACACTTGAAACAATTTTTTTCATACTTTATAGTTTACTAGCGGGCCCGGCGGACGTTGTCCCGTCCTGATAATAAAAAAAACCTTGACAAATTATTTACCTAAGCCTTCCTCATGAATCACTTTATCCACTGGTGAAAATCCGTTCAATAGTTTTGGAGTTCATCGCGAACAGACAAACAGACAGAGGTGGTAGGGAACTTTGTTTTATAATATGTAATGATTCATTGAGAGAAGTGGCGCGAGCTGTTAGAGGTCGAGGCCAGATTCCGAGGTGCCATGCTTGGCGTCTATTTAGTACTATGCTCCCAAGGCAACAATCGTGTTTTATACGATATTTTTTAAACTTACCCTAACAATGTTAACAGTTTTTTAAACAGTGACATTAAAAGCAATCAAAACCGTGCGGCACAGCTAGTGTTTATATCAAAGAATGATAATATATCGAAGTAACTTTACTAATAACTAATACTTTAAAATCACATAGGACAAAGAAATATTTGGCCGCAGTATAAGGGTGGCTCGGACGTAAAATTATGTTTGTAAGTACGGTTTCGGGGGGTCGTCCTTGTTTCAATTTTCCAGACCAGCGGTCCCTGTCGGAGCGTGATTGGAATTTTGTTATATGATGTGAGAAAAATCACGCAGATCTATCTAAATTAGATACGAATTATCTACACGGAAACAGAATGGAATAACCACATTATGACAGAAATACAACTTTTTGAAAAACACAAACAGACTTTAGATAATATTTAGACCAACATCTAGTTTCTTTAATCTTCGTATTAATTTTGGACTAAATTCTTGTAAATACGACTTTTACTAAGTACTCATTTTTTATAGGGAAAACTAGTCATTCTCCAGCAAGTATAAGTCATCATCAACACCACCCCGTAGACCCAATGTAGGACCATATAACTCTTCCCAAAGGAAGGTGTGGGCATAGTTACCAAGACAACCCACGACGTATTGCCGATTTCAAACTCTGATAAATCTACAGTTCTATATTTTACCAAATATAATGGTATTACAAAAACATAACTCAGGTTTAGGTTTCCTCACGGTGTTTTCCTTCACCGTCAGCTGAGAGTGTTATCAATTTAGATTACTAAATGTACGCGAATTCCGAAAAATTCCTTAGGACCTGATGATATTCCACCGGTCAAAGCACTAGAGCACCACGACCTTATAAAAGTATAAAGCTTGGTCGATAGCTATACTAATTGTATTATAAAACTAAAGAGTTTGTTCGCTTGAACGAGCTAATCTCAGGAACTACTAGTACAATTTCAAAAATTCTTTCAGTGTTAGATAGGTCATTTATCCGGGAAGATTATATATCTCACTAAGATCAAAAGGGGCGGAGCGCCAGGTAAGTATGTTGCAAAATCGTTTTTTTTTAGAGCTTCCGTTTAGCGTTTGCCAAAAGTAACTATTTCACACGGACGAAGTCCTGAGCATAAGTTAGTATTAACATGTAAATATTATATTGTTAGAGTAAAACTTAACGTAATTTTACTACTTATTTTACAGTTATTTATCTTTGAACCCAATGCCCATAGGTGCAGTGAGTAATTCAAACATCAAAGGGGGCGAGGGTTCGTAATCCATGGCGTTACTCTTGGGACTCGTAACCGGAGCTGATGTTGTTCGTATTTTACAAATAGACGAGTGTGTATACAATTTGTTGTAATGTTTTCCTACAATTATTTAGCAGAATCTCATGAGATCATAGAATTGTTTCAAAACGAGAACGCTATTATCATTTAATTTACAAACGGTTTAACCAATAGGTATATCTAATCAAGCAACTTAGCACGCTTAATCGTTTTTATTATAATAACTCGCAGATATATATTTTTTTTATTGTAGCACGGCAAAATGACTGCACTTTGCCTGATGGTAAGCACGGTACAATCCAAAAACAATGGCAACCACCAAGTGACACGTTATCCATCGCCGGTCGCCGCTGTCATGCCGGCCTGCGAAAAGCTGGATATGCACAGGCTGATCCCGAAACGCGACCCGCAGAAGCGAATCACTATGACGGGCTTTTTCGCCATATACATGGTGGTTGCGACCCAGTCAGGGTGTAAAACCCTACCACCCCGCTTTCGCCAGTGCCTCGTTCGTTATTCAAATACTCATCTGGTGTTAAATGATAGATAGATGGTAAACACGTCAAACCTGAAGGGGACTGACTGGTTTTCAAGTGTAACTGCTGGAACATACCAACAAGTGCTTGGCGACAGATTTTCAATTAGAGTATATTGTATATAGGTAGTAGCTTGCCAGAAGGATTTAGAAAAAACAATCTATTATTTATAATTCGTAGATATTTGTATGTTATAATTAACAACGGACAAAGTCGCGAACTTTTCGTTGTGTAATATACTCATATAATTACACTACAAAAGTAATTACTTTCAGATTTTTTTGTCATCATATTTGGGTGCCCACTCTGCTATTATGACGTATATATGGTATATTGCAGTCATGTTGCAAGAAGACGCTTAATCTTAACTATATTATAAATGCGAATGTTTGCTATGATTTTACAAGTAGTCACCTACTCAACCGATTATCATAAAACTTTGTATATATGTTGTCACAGGATTAAGAGAGATATAAATTTTATCTAAAAGTACCAACGTCGAGGGATAGGTCAGATGCAAAGCAAGTAAAGCCGCGAGCAAAAGGTAGTGCAACATAATTCTGCGCGCGTGTATTTAATTTGCACGGAAAGTAGATGTTCTAGAAACTTCCTTTACTACTGATATTTAGTCGGCAAAACCAAGACACTAAATATCGGTACAAATTTTAGGGTTTGGTTGACAAAATAATGTATCTAAATACATATTCCCATTACAGAGTATAAGAATATTTTATCATCTTTTAAAAATTTGATAATTAATAAGTACCTATATTACCAGGAAATCAGAACCTCCTACAGGTAACTCAAAAACGTAAATATAAATAATTCTGAAAATTATATCCTTACCTTATCTAGATACAAATAAATCAATCGTTGTGAAACTTTATACATTTAAAGTCCGACTCGAAATATAAACAATTGTAAGTTAGGTACGTACCGTTCCGATGTGTCCGACGACGGGAGAAAAAATCTCGTATTACATTAACACTTACCTGGAAAGATGAAAGAGATATGTTACAACAGAGGCAAAAAATAAATAGGAATGATTTGTGATTGCGTACACATCTGTGTTTTTGCAAATAAATGATAACATTCGTGACGTAACCTTAAAAATTTAAGGTAGCAATTCAACCGTAACCATTTTTTTATGTTATAATTGCTAGCGAGTAAGAAATCATATGGTTTAGACTTATTTATTACGATAGAAGTTAAATGAAAGTTAATAAAAAATCTAACATAAAGTATGTATTTATCCAAGTAACTGTGGAGATATAGGTTAGTTTAAGTTAGCATAAACCGGTTGCCTAATGAGTTAGTAGTAAGTAGAGTGAGTCAACTTACAATATCAAACATTCATCCAACTTCAGAATAATATAATAGGATTTGTAATTTATTTAAAACTAGCAACTGCCCGCGACTTCGTCCGCTTTTTTCGAACTGACTACGCTATTGACCTACCAAGGTCTTGTGGGAACACGCACACATATGTCATAAGGAGTTAGATATAAGGAACTTATATTGTATTAAACAGTTGGCTCGCAGCTCTCGTGCCTATTATTTCACATCCCAATAGGGTTCCCTACAGTCTTAACAACTTCACCGGACTACGGAGTGGAATAGCTCCTTTTGGCTAACGCTAACACGCAGCGGAAGCTCTCAAAAAGAAAACCGTTTTTGCAACATTCTTCATTGGTGCTCCGCACCTATTGCTCTTAGCGTGATGATAACCTATAGCCTTTCTAGATAAATGAGCTATCTAACATTGAAATAATTTTTCAAATCGGACCTGTAGTTTTTTAGATTAGCGCGTTCAAGCAAAGAAACTCTTCAGCTTTATAATATTGAGTATAAGAGCATTCAAACTCATAAAATCCCAGGTATTAAGTTTATCCCGAATTAACATTATACCAGAAAGAACATAGAATATCTATAACGATTGATAATCTTAAAGGTGGATATTAAATATACGTCCATACAGACAAAAAATCCTGCTTCTAAATAAATAAATGTGTACGTAAAAATCAACTTATCCGTTATGTTTATTTAAATGCCCTACAATATTCGATACGATAGCTCGTTTAAGTTAAACCGTATCTGAAGTTATTCCATCGTTAACACTCGCTTATCTCGGATACAGAACCAAACTGTTTAGAATAGAACTCATTACGATATCTTAATTCTCTTTAATCAAGTATCTCTTTAAACTTGGTCGAGGTTTTATGACCGGTTTTTATGTTTTAAGGATATAGTTCTATAAGTCCAAGTGTTTCACCATTCATTTCCTTAATTGCTGTAACTATACGAGTTGGTGTTGATAATTAAAAAGGATCACTTTGTAACGGTTTATAATCGGATTGTTATTATTTTTTGTTTACCTTTGGTTTCCCATCTTATCTATTAACTATAACAATTAATGTAATATATATTTTTGTAAGGACAACTCCCACGTTAGTGTTTTTACAAAAATAAAATTAAAAGGACACAAATCACATCCAGGCCCTAAACAATCTTTTCTTAGGATTATCCTGTATTACTTTCGGATTCCTAAGGCACAGCGCGGAAGTAAACGTTATAAGACGACTTTAATTCGATTGATTAGACATATAGAAATAAACATAAAAGCAATCTACGTACGTACGCTTCCTTCTAAACAATCTGAGCGGACAGTTTCATGGCAACTTTCGAATTCAAAAACAAAAAAACATAAAAGTGAAAAAGGTAGCTCCTGCCACTTTCTTAGACGTCGGGCAGTAACCCATAAATATTGTCAACAGTCGGCGATTAAGAACAATCGATGATCCATGATACCACGTCAGCGGGCAGTCACCGCTTCCACACGCACACACAAGCAGAATAAAAAAAAACGACCACTCCCGAGAATGCGTCGCATAAATATATCAAAACGAAAACAATAGGGAGACATCAGTGCTATCATGGTCACACACCACTGCGACCCACGACGGACATATTTCAAAAAACTTCCGTCGAGAAAAAAAAATGATAAACATAAAAAAACGAAAAACCAATATTGAAAAAAAATAATAAAAAAATAGAAGTGTACGTGACGGGCATTAATTAAAACGGAGCCACGACCAGGAATTCAGAAAAACAAAGAGGTTAAACAAACCTTCGCAGTGGGGTCCCTCGCAATGATCATCATCTCACATTTTTAATCATCGGACGCGATCGGCGGGCTCAATTGAAAAGTGACCTTGCGCGTACGTATTAAGCATCAGAATAGGAACGTGAGCGCGCCTCACGTTTATCGATATAAAGACCTGTTGAAAATTATTTTTTGGTCGGATTGTCACCGTTGTTTTAATGGTATTACGCATTGAGGAAGGGTTATCTCTACGGACCGATCTCCGGACCTCTCAGGTACGCGGCCAAGATTGATTGGGTACCGCGAGACGTTTTTATGCCGGTTCTCTCTTGCTCTCGACGACTCTACCCAACGGATAGGTTATTAAATTATCGTACAAAAACCCCGCAATTAACGAACCAATATTGAACGTTAATTCTTTTCGACGTTTTGTTTGTTTAGTCAATGGAAACGTCAGATTAATGGATTTGGACACATAATATTTTCAAAGTTTTTTCTTTCATATCTCGAAAGGAATGCATTATTTCGACGTGAGGTCATCGAAGGATCACGAGGAATTTTATAGAAAATAAAATTTGTAACAAGCAAGTTACCTAAAATATCTAAAGATATCTGCTATTATTTATTACTAGCTGTTCCCGCGACTTCGTCCACGTGGAATAGTTATAATGCTAACGCGCAGCGAAAGCTCTCAAAAGGAAAAAAGAACCTTGACTATGAAACATTCTTCATTGGTGCTCAGCTCCTATTGGCCTTAGCGTGATGATATATATTTTGGGATATATGGGGCTTCCTTGATAAATGAGCTATCTAACACGAAAATAATTTTTCAAATCGGACCAGTTGTTCTTGAGATTAGCGCGTTCAACCAAACAAACAAACCCTCCAAAGCTTTATAATATCTATATATTAATACGTGAAGCCTAATCTTTGTATCCCTTTTTAACGGAATTGGGCGAACGGATGAACGTGAAACTTGGCATAGTTAAAGTTTATATGGAGGAGAAGTGCAGAAAGCTATTTATTTTATATAAAATGCATTAGAAGTACATTAAATTAATTAAAATATGCATTACTCATACTATTGCTTCAATTTTACACAACATATACACACATGTAAATAAAAAAGACGTTTTGACATCTGTCAATAAAGGACTTCAAAAAAGGTTGTGAAGGACGTTGCTATGCTCGACTGTATGTATTATTTTACTTTTACGTTCCAATTACGCTTTTTCATTCTACATTCAACAATGATATTATAACATACTACTATTATTATAATTATTTAAAATTTATTATTTAAAAATCACTGAACTATGGTCGAATGTCGACCACTGGACGCCCACTAGTTAGTATAGATTCGGAAAACTATTTAAAAAAATCAGTAGCTAGTAAATTACAGAGCGACATAAATACGGTAAGCACTCTTTTAGAAATACAAACAATAAGATCATCAGAAAGGATTACAACATAGATCGTAATAAAAGGGCGGAGTGATACAATCTGCGCTTGCGCATCTCACACACAATGGTTGTCGCCGCTCTGTGCGCGCCGCGTCACGCAGATCGAGCGACGACAGCTAAAAGCGCAACGATTAGCGGTTATTGAATGGTTGTGAATAGAGACCGGACCTCGTAAATATATCGAATGGTACTTGTGGGGTGTTTTCTATTGCTATTATACTTTACACTAGGGGTGCTCAAAGGGTCGATATCGAGTGCTTTTTTAGTCGACCTCGAGAACAAATTGTTGATTTACAACTATTCACAGATTTTGTTTTAATAGGTAAGTATAACTAAAACCAAATGTAATGAATAAACGCGTAACATTTATTTGAGCTCAGAATAACTCCCTCATCACTTTCTTTTATAGTTATTTAGTTCTTTAGCAGGAGCTACCTACGCATACCTATACGACAATCCTGTATCATACATATTTGCAGCCTTTTAGAGTCGATCGATCGTAGTCTGACAAAATTAATCAAGTATGCGATGCATAAATAAAATGTTCGAAGTACGAGAGAGTAGTAAAATAAAAAATCGCGATCGGTTCACCAAACTGCGACTGACCGATTGAGAAAAGTAACATAGCGACGCGGTAAGTAACGTAAAAAGAAACAATGTAACCTTACAACATACTAACATCGGCCTGCGAGTTCGCCTGCGTTTGTAACGTTATAAATAATGACACCAAACACTATCTTCGAATAACCCTGACGGTTTGTGAAGCGCATGTATCGATTACTCTCAAATGGTAGGTTTTTTTTAATTTTTTTTTTACATATAAGTGTTTCATTTGGGCCATGTCAAGCAATATCTTTATTAATTATAAGTTATGCAATATTCTAACATATTAGGAATATTACTGTAGAGCGACAACTAAATTTTGTCGTGAAAGTAACGAATATTCATCCATCCTGCTAAATGTTTTATTTCATAATATTAACAGTATACTTCTTATATGTACTTTTTCAATTTTGGTCAAACTTAATAAACTATCCATTATCCTATCCTACTTCTTATGGCTGGGAAAAAATTGCGTTACGCGTTAAACGTAAGGTAAGAAAATGTAAGTATTTATGTGTATGTCTGTCTGGGTCTAGTAGTACACAAAAATGAGTAAATATAGTATAGTATATTTATACTACGGGATTTAGTACAGTATATTATTTGTCTAAGCCAAAAAAAGTTCATTTCCTTTCCGTGTACACACTGATACACGCACTGTTTTACTGGATCGAAAAAGGTATATTTACGAATTGAAACAGAATATTTAACGTACAAAATAATAAAACATGATCGCTAACTATCGCACGAGCAAAATAACAAAACCAGGGATCATCCGTCACCCGATCCGGCAGATAACTCGACAATACCGTATAACATTACCGCCTTGTTTATAAGAGGAGAGACGGACTGGTAAAAAAAATATATATACACAACTACGTAGGAAAAACGGCAATCTTACGACTGAACAATACACAATAGGGATTTAAGAAGGGATTTAGATTCAAAGGGACGTCGAGAGCTTCCTTTGTTTCTGTTCGCCTTTTAAATATCAAGTTTTGAGGTATAAAGGCGAACACGTTCCGTATGGTGCCTGTGTCAGCGTAATTCTAATTTTTATAAGACAATTATATAAGTTGTCGGTCATAAATTGTTTGGGAGGTAGGCGAAATTATTTTTGAAACATTACATAAGTTTAAAATCGTGGTCGGGCGATCAACATCGCTCCCGCACGCACGCTGCGGCCTTCCTGGACAGCAAACCTAAAGCCCTCGAGCATACTGCTAGAGAGATATAGTGACACCGCATTCATTCGTGTTCTATGCACACACCACGCTGCACTCCACACAGGTATGCATTCACAAGGTACATACACTGGTTCTGTGAGGAATCCTTTTTACCTCTTTGGTTAATTAGCCTTAGCCAAATGTATCAGACACTATGTAGATGTATGCCTTTATATGACACTTATGAAGGTATGCATATGTATCTCACAAAAGCATAAATGTATGGTTAGCTTAGCTCAAATGGTTAGTTTAGTTTGATTCGTGTTGTATCCACGGTAACAGCCCAAGCGGAGGTTCGGCCATACTGACACCCTTGAGTTTATTGCCATTCGGCTGAGTGACCTAAGCGCTCGCCATAGAAGCTCGATGTATCTGTGAACCTGTGAAGGCCCGTCAGGCCAACCGCGATTAGTCAGTTCGAAAAAAAAACGACCGACTGGTCACTTGCAGTTTCGCATTGTTCGATTACTGACGCGGCATGATAATCGGCGTTACCTCGTAACCTGACTCATGATATTTTGTTATGTACATTATTTATAAGTTGATACTTGATGAACACTTGCAATGATATCGTTGAAGACTACAAGGTAAGTGAGCCTTAATCTTGATTACAGAGAAATAGGAACATTTGTAATTAATTTTGTAAGGTATTTACTTTCAGCTAGTTTAATTTTATTATACAAGCTATCATTGGTACCACACCTTTATATCGACTTAAAAGCACTCCAGTCAATTCGCAGTCGGCGCCGCTTTGTGCAAAGGCTGAGGGGCGTGCGAGTGTGCCCACTGTGTGCAGTAATAGAGCTTTTTGTCACATATGCAATAAAAAGACCGTGCATACTTCCCTCGCTCGCCAATCTTGAAAATAACAGAAATTCTACGCAATTGGCACTTACTTTGTGATATACAGCAGAGTTCATTACATCCCTGTAAAAGGCAATAACAGAACAAACGAATAGCGATTTATATTTTTTATAGAGCGTAAAAAGTGTCCTTGGACAAAGTACAGGCTTCATCATCATCATCATCGGCCTGTAAGAGAGCCACTGCAGAGTCATAGGCCTCTTCTTGGAGGAAGGTATAGGCATGACCACAACTCCAGCCCACGATGTATTGACGATTACAAACTCTGAGAAATCCACAGTTCTATGTTTTCCCCACATACAGTCCTCTTATAAAACATTTCTCAGGTTCAGGTTTCCTCACAATGTTTTCCTTCACCGTCAGCTGATGGTGTTTTACTACCTTTTATTAGTAAATATACGCTAATTTCGTCAATACATGCCGGAATTTTAACCTGCGGACATCGAAATAATATTCCATGGGGCAAAATCACTAGGTCACCACGATTTGTCCTGTACTGAAGTAGAAGAAGAAAGAAAAAATATTTATTGTAGGAAAAAATCACAAACAACAAGAAAAATAAGCGAAACACATACATCGTTTATACAACTATGATAAAACTATCGTTTGATGAAACAAAGCAGGCATTTCATAGATAGGGTATCGAGAATGTAAAGTAATCACGGAACGAATTATGAAATTCAGTCAGTCATAATGCGTTATTCGTCGCAATAGTGTTGTTCGGTGTACCGTGAAATATGTTCGATAGTTGAGTCGATAAGTTAAGTAGACAATGGTCGGTGCGTACAAAGCGACTGACAACTAAGATATCGCCTAACGTTTGGTCCAAGTTATGAAAAAATTAGCCAGAACCATATTTCGTGGGTAATAGAATAAGGAATCATTATTATAAAAAATCGAAAGTATTGGTTTACACGCGGTTAAAGTGAAACTTAGTATTTTAATTAATTTTTAAGAAAATGAGATACGTATATTATGGAGGCGGTAAATATTAGTTTTCAGCATTATTTTGTAATATTCTAATAGATATTAACAATGTTAATAATACACAACACAGAATATTCTTTTAAAGAGCGCGATAGTCACTATGATTCAATAGAAAATAATGTGCTATACGTATTTCAAACGTTGCTCACTCTGTGTATTTGTATATATTTCTAGTACATTAAGAATATACTATCTCATTCTCTCACAATTTAAAACCTATATATACATTTATACCTACCTCTTTTTCGTTACACATTTTCGGCTCATAAGAGCCAATTTGCACCTTAGTAGTCCGGTGAAGCTGTTAAGACCTTGCTTGAACAATAGCGTAGTCATTTCGAAAAAAAAAACAATTTGCATCATTCCAAAAGAAGTTTCACTTCAACAGGAGAAAGAAAGCAGAATCATATTTGATTATAAAACGTTACAACTTATGCATCTGAATGCTGGTTAATGTTTCCAACAAGTGACTTTCTAGACAACTCTTCCAGCATAGAAATAATTTTATTTAATAGTAAAATCTGAATGTCATAACTGCCTTTTGAAGCCTAGTTTTAAATAAGGATTATTTGTTTTTGTATATTCTTTCTTTTAATAATTAAAATATTCCTTTTATTACTTAAATGAAAAAATACATCATAATTTAAAATAGCAACAATTTTGACATTTTACATGAAGAAAACTATTGAAAATTAACGATAATTGTAAAAATTCTTTTATACTTGGTACAAAAGCTATTTGGAATAGTATTATGCGCTGGTGCAGCGTATTAGTGCAACGCAGCGGTGCGCACGCGCCCACTAGACCTGACGTAATAAGACCGGCGCCATCTGCGGGCCCAGGTAACAATAGCAAATAACATTTTACCACACAATATTTTTTAAGTATCATGGAATACGTATAATAGAGAATTTCACAAGATTTAATATTAATATGAGTTGTTATTATAACTTTGAAAATAAACAGACGGAATAATTCAATTTCTAATGGAAGAATATGTATTATTATTTTGGCATTCGTATATACTTCGCCTCATTCTATATTATAATATAAGTCTAGATCGTTCAATGTAATGGTAACAGCGCAAGATTACGCCTAGTTTATGTGTAGAAACATACTTTTTACCGGTACAAAAAATGCAAAATCTTGAAAACCAGAAGCAGATTACACAATATATTTTGGTTTATTTTCAGGTATATATTCCCTACTTCACTCTGTATTTTATTTTCTTTTCAGAACATAATTTGATATAGTTTTTATTAATATATTTAGAATTAGCTCCTGCTCATAACTTCAAACTTCAACTTCACAACAAAAAATAACTTGATGAGCCACTACATATTGAACGATAATAGTACTAAGTTGAAATTTTTACTAAGTACTAAAGACAACTGTAAAAAAAAATGTCAGCTCAGTCAGCTGAACGATTTGCAAACATAAACACAGACACTTTAATTTATGAAAAGAAGTAGATATTATTATGTTAGTAAAAAAACAAATCTTAGATTTCAATGTGATAAATAGTATTAAGTAGATACAAAAAATAATTAAAAAGTAAGTACTTGTTAATCTTGTTATCTTGGGCTAGAGTCAGACATGTCGTTTATTTTTAATCAACATGAAATATTTAACCTAAGATGTATCAAGTTACACGATAGTGTACGATGGATAGAAAATTCGGCTTTAATCTCGAAAAAAAAATATTAAAGTGTTACACCATATTGGCCAATTTCAAGCACAAAATAATCTATAATATTACACCATTTACTAGAAATCAGTATGTAAATATGTTGCGAGCACCAATAGTTTTTAATATAAAACTCTGTCAGCCATTAAACTAAAATGAAATTAAAATAAGTAAGGTTGTGTTATTTCGGACATAAGGCTACTAAACATAAACATCTATTTAGAGAGTAACAAGAGAAATGGAACAGTTAAACTAAGGCGTATTTTGTACCCTAGATTAAACCGTTTTATTAGCAGTTAGTTCGAAAAACAAAAAACAAATAAGACGTGAGCGTCACCTGCCTGTACTTATATATTACAAAAAAGTGTTGATATTGAATCTGGCAATCATTTGAATAAAAACTACTTAAAGAACCTTAGACCAAAAACGCTGTTGGAGAAATAATTGTATCAAAAATTTTTGTATTGTAAACTATTTTAACTATACAATTCATACTGATTAAAAACATCAGTGTAATTTAAAAAGTGCCATACTTCATAACCGAAACCGATTTCTTAATTTAAAACCGAAACTAGTCGATACACAAGCCGAAACTGTGGATACGGTTAGCACTATTTTTATTACACGGGCTAACCATAACCGAACGCAGCGGAGTGAACGGAATGGCCACAAACTTCACAGGTGGCATTCTGGGTTAGAACGCGTAGGCCGTACTTCATATATACTGTTTAATATTATTACAATAAATACCTCGAGCCTTCTATTACCACAGCATTAATGCTAATATGACTGCAATAAGAGAACGCTCACGTTTGTTAATTGTTACTACAACTTTTGCTTGTCCAAATAAATGTAATCAGCATAATAATAATAGATCATTGTTTTTATAATGTACTCATGTGAGAAACTCGATACCAAAGTCACATATATCTGTATACATAAAAATTAATTTTAATATATCTGAAATGAATAATTTCCAGCACCATGTGACCAATCCTAATAACAGTTGGCACATACATTTTACTCATTTCACTATAGCACACCACTAGGTGGCGTTTGGACATGTACTTTATTGTTATTAAGTTAAATAATCTAATTTGACGTAGAAGTTGCGGGTGGTTATTTATAATCTATACATGAGAACTAAAAAGTTTTTACTTATTTGTACTGATAGATAAGTCTTAACGAGCATTTCAGTAGATGTACTTCATAATATAGACTAAATAGATAAACATATTAGATCTATTAATAATTCCCCCCCTCGGCAGCACCTCAAGCCCAGGTCCGTTCCCTCGGCGTGGAGACGTTGAGTACGCTGCTCGTGCGAATACAGTGACACAAAATCTTTCATCACTGCAACATCATAATCATCATTACACATATCACCTCCACACATGTGCACGCACACATGCTTACACATAGAAATGTAAGGGTTTTATTTTTTCCCTTATCGAACTGAATTAGTTCAGACAAAAGGAATTATCCGACACGAAATATAACAGCTATTGAGGTATATATGCTTGGTACACATATATATCTCACTAACTTATATACGTATGAATATATAGCTTACTATATATATAATAGCATACTACATGCATAAACTAGGCAACAGTCCAAGCCGTGGTGTGCCATGCACCCTTGAGACAGTTGTCAAAATTAAATCGGCTGAGTGCATTGTAGTGGTAATGCTGACAACGATTTTTGTATTAAAGTACGACGTAGTTAGCTACAGCCCCCACTCGAGTCAGTCGTTGTAGAGCCTCCGTCGCTAACCCATGTCTACTTTTACAAAACAATAAATATTGATTATCAGTGTATATTTTGGAGTATTATTTTCTCCACCCTACACTCGCACATCAGGGACACGAGAAAACATAATAACCCCCTACACACTAAAGCATTAAGCGCTTGCCTTAGTAGTCCGGTGAAGCTGTTAAGGCCTTTATAGGCCAATAGCGTAGTCAGTTAGAAAAAAAACTATTAATAATTAATTTGTTTGTCCGTTAGACATGTATAATAGAAAGGTATACATATAACAAACTGACTTAATAGAATGAGGTTTCAAGGGTAGTCCGGTGAAGCTGTTAAGACCTTGCTTGGTCAATAGCGTAGTCAGTTCGAAAAAAAAAAGGTTTCAAGTAATATTGATCTCATTTAAGCTAAGTATATGTTAGTATTTGTTATTTTTGGTTAATCATATCTTAGCGAGTTAATCTTTCACATGTCTTACATAGATAAGCCATTCCAGCGAAATAAGAGAAAAATATTAATATTATTTTTACAAGTACATCACAACAAAGTGAAGAAAAACATGAAAATAAATATCTACAATAAATAAATATATATCTATATAACAATCATGATTAATTAATTAAAGATTAGAAGAAAGCTAACCTAATTCCATTTTTGACATAGAAATATTTAAGTTCCTGGTTATTGGTATTGGTAACGACAATTCAGCTATTCTGTTTTGTTATTTTATTTACCACATTCTATTGTTTATTTTGGCAAAGATTTCTTATAAAAATATCCAAAAACCACATAATTTGTGTATGTCGATATAAGTACAAAAATGGCTGTTTTTAGTAAATACATTTTTTATATATTTCAGTTGGTAATCGTGTAACAACTGAACTTTACATTGTTACGATTTTCACACATTCAGTAGACTTTTTTATCACCCACTCTGTACATGTCGACTAAAACTAAGAGCGGAATGTAAGAACTGCGGCAGGATTCATCGACAATTTCACATGACGTCACTATGCGGCTCAGTGCTTTCGATTAGACCCCGCCCACTCAGTACGTAACTGCGTAATGAGCACCCGTCCCTTTTCCTCGTACTTGTCATGCCGTGAAGTGAGAGTCGATGATAAAAGGTCGATTGGTATTTACAGTCTTATTATCGATTATTATCATATATTAAAAGTTTATTAAATAAACAGTTTCTTCATAAATCGATAATAAGTAACGCCAATATTTGTAATTAAGAATAAGCAAACTATAGATTTGTGGTAATAAATGTTTAGCAAAACTTATCTAATAGTTAAAAAAGTTGAGACCCGCCGACAGAAGTGAAAATTCAAAATGATGGAATAACTGCGTTCTCTTCTGTATTTCTAAATTAATTATAGTGTGAATTATTTAAACTTCATAATTTATTATGTAATATTAGTATTGTTTTCACATCTATTGTCAAACGGAGCAACAATTACCTATATATATTCTTATAACGTTTATTAACCAATCAAACCTATAATGACCTGTAAAAATATCAATATCAGGTATCTAATATTGCCCAGTAAACCATTGTTACAATTTCCACACCGTTTGCACAATTAAAACAGTTGGTAATAAATAACAAATTATACTCTATATCAATAACGATTAATTTCGACTTCACTTTTAAATGATATAATCATCTATTACCATAGCGCATTTAAAAGAAACAGAATGCAACATTTTATCGGTGCCCTATCACGAAAGACAAAAACCGTTCACGTATCGAACGGTGTGAACTGACCTTTTTTTAAGCTATAATAAAAATAATTAACAAGTTCTCAAAGCTCATAACGTTAATTTATTAATCAAGCCGACGGGACAAGACGACGCGATATCAACACTATTAGTTAATTGCGTTTATACGCTGTTCATTATTTCCTAGTATACTTAAATAATTTTTCATACAACAGACAACAGATGTATTCAACTTTTTCATTGTGAAAACGACAAATGGCGTTCTTTGACAGCTGGCGATATTAAATCATTGATGATGTTAAGAAATCCACCGGATTAAGAGGATCATAAGAAATAGTTTTGGCGTTACAATTTATTAGAAGGCGGGTAATATTAAAATTGGGAGATAAGTCATGATGCATATGAATAACGAGCTGGTGAAAAAGGTATTCATTTGTAAAATCTACCTTTATTAAGGATTTGTATTTTATCTTAAAAACATGTGTCAAATATATCGTAGTAGCTTATTAAGCTACTTACGTAGATATTGAAATACATATAAACGGAAAAGCGGATTCTCGAGAATAAGAACATAAAATGAAAAACATGAGTCTCCGTGACTAGTAATAAAATATCTAAAATAATAATTTTTACAAGTCTTATTAAATACACAATATCGCTGCTGTTGACTATACACCTATTTTAATTCATAAATACGAATGAGGCAAGTTTTTGGCTGGATCTTGGAATTTCAGGTAGTGATTTTTATATGTTATGCTTAATCTTGTGTTATCTGTCGCTATATTTTGTAATATTGATGGTGTTATAGGTAAAATATAGTTTGGTTATTGTGCACAAGTCAAGTGGATGAGAAATAATACTATGAAGTATGGATTCTGACTTGCCACAAGGACTCCCTGGAGAGTTCTAAAGAGACGCCCAGCATCTTGTTTAAAATGTCTTGAACATTGAAATGATAGCAAGAAACTTGTAATATATTATTAAATTTATTAATTAACTCACTCGTCAATAATGGCAGTAATAATAACATTATATATATACAATAACAAGTAAAATCTTATTTCACGCACCAGGAGATCAGCGATGTGTAAGAATTTGTTATTGCGGGCGTGGCGGATGGAGACGCGTGGCGTACCCGCGCGGACACGTGGCCTTTGTCGGCTACAGTGCGCTCTGGTGTGACACAAGTGCCACTTTGCTCAAGTAGTTCGACACTTTCCGTTAGTCACGATGAACGTTAATCTCATCATCTATGCTTGCCTAGTCTTTTTCCCAGTACTTTAACGTTGTTGACGTTGCGGATTTTACGTAACGATGTGGTCTACTAAGATGGTAAGCACCCTAAACCTAGCAAGGGGTTGACTGGCTCTAAAGAGCACCTGCCGGAATTAACCAACAGCGGCTTGGTGTTTTTTTTAATTTGTTGATGTTATATAGCCAGCCGGGCATTGGCAAAAGCCCTACCTATGGTTTCATCATGATGAATTCCTTCACCGAAAATTCTGACTTATTGGAACCTACACCGATGGACGCGTTGTCTCAACCCGCTAACCACTGATCCAGCATCGTTTCACTAAAGGATAGTGTATCAGTACTATCTGATTTATGCTGATGATTTATGATGTATGCTGTATCTCATGATCTCATAGATAATGAAGAACGTTTGTTTGTTTTTAACAACTGACTTGAAGACACTAAACAAAATTTGCAAGCAATCTTCAAGGATCTTAAATAAAAAATGGATCGAGGCCAAAATTAATTTAACTTGTTGCATAAAAGACTAGCATACAATTAAAGAGGTAGGTATTAGTAATGTGTTTTTCCTGGATATATAATACGTCTCCCCCAGCGATAAAAAAATGGTTTTGGCTGTTTGGTTAGTTGTAAACAACAAAAGCAAACATAGGAAGCACCTAGTGCGATATAATTCAATGGAAAAATAATTCAATAAATGTTGCAAAATGAAAACTAATGTCATTGCAACTCAGAGAACTGAGTAAGGGCGTTGAGAGAGACAGTCGGGTCGGTCAACCGGAAACTGCTCTTCCCTATATAATCTAATTTGGATCACCCCGTGTAATTTAAATGGATGGTCTTGAAAATAACAAATAGTTCTGAATCGACATTTTGCTAAAATAAATTACCTGGTACATCTAGCCAAAAGAAAACAAGGATTAGATATTATATTACGTGGAGTTCCATTAATCCAATCCAATCCTAAATATATAAAAATCCAGTGTCATGTCATGATTGTCCACGATAACTCCGATACTACTGAACCGATCTTCATGAAAATTAACATCATTATCATTACATCTGTATAAAACAAAGTCCCGTACCACGTCTGTTTGTCTGTTCGCGATAAGCTCAACGGATTTTCATACAGTTTTCACCACAGAAAAAGTGTTTGTAATTTGTCAAGGATTTTTTTTATAATAAAGGCGGTACAACGTCTGCCGGGCCCGGTAGTTTATGTATAATTTGAGCCAACTTAAGAGATAGGCTAATCTATATTTCGATTAATGGCCTCAATATTTGTAAGTTACAAATTAAATGATTGCCAATGTTGATTATTGTTATTAATTGTAAGTTTCATCAGACTCGAATAGATGGCGCTTTAAATCAGTTTGTTTACAGAAAACTAAAGGACTGACTGTTATAGATATCTCACAGATGGTGCAACGTTCTTATTTTGAATTTCTTTTTTTTAAATCAACATGTACTAACTGAGCAACAGCAACGAGTGGCCGGGTCAGGTAGTTTACATATAAATTGCTATTATTTTGTTTCGTCTATATTTACTCTACAATTTCTCAAACCCTTTCTATTTTGCTAGTCACCACTTTACTAATATGTGATTTAACTACATTGTATATATTGCTTATTGAAATAACAGTATCCAATCAACGTTAAAGAAAAAACAACTTTCTGAATGAAGTCACTAAAGGAATCAAAATTATCCAGAAGTTTTGCCCTTTGCTTCTACGATGGCATGTGATAAAACAAAAAACATTTCACGACAAAAACAGATTACGGTTCCCGTTGAAGAGTTAAAGCGCTTGAGTGAATCACGACCGCGACAATAAAAATTCACGAGGTAGAAAATTCGCAACAGTGGCTCACTGTAGAATATAAATCCAAATAACTGTGGTGAGATGTTCCTCAGTTTACTTTGAATGTAATTAACTCTTGAAAAGGTGTGAAGACGACATATTATTAGGTAACTCTACCTACGCTTATTTTTCGAGGGCCAATATTGTTACGAAATTTCATCACCGTCAGAACAAAACACAATCGCGCACACAAACAATATCCAGACGAGAGGGTGAGGTTCTAATGAAATCGAAATTAGATTAGGAAGGAGGGGGGCTAATGACCCCGGGGCTGTTTAACGAGATTACTCTTAGCGAAGTGCACTCCTAAAGTGATTACACGATGCAGTGCGCGCACACGCATGGGGTGGCTCGATGATTTGTGACCTCCAAGGGTTTGTTCTACTCTATCCGCTACACTGTTACATAATGAGAGTTGTTTCACTGTAATTTACGTAAATAATCATGGTTTAAAAAGCTTGTCTTAAAACCCTGGAGTTAATTTTCGGTCTTTGAACAATTGTATATGTATAGATGGGTTTTCCAATTTCAGAAATCGCATAGAAAGCTTACGTAATAGAATAAAAAGGAATGGTGAATGTAAAAATGAATTAAGACGACATATATTTCCAAAGTAAGAAGCGACACTAGACTCGAAAGCGAAAGCGTTGTTTCTTGTAGAATTAAGAGATTATAAATACCAATTTTATAGGTGGTAGAGCCACGCTGAAGCTAATACTGGTTTCAAAATGAATGGGTCGGCTCACTCGGGGTAGTACCACCCGACCCACAGAAAAACCCACGTGAAGTAATATTGCGTTTCGTTCTGTCAGTGAGAGCGCTGGATGCCCACCTCCATTTCCCCCTTCCCCTCTCCCTTAAACACAGGCTGGCATCGCACTTGCTACTCTCCTGGGATTACGTCTAAGTGTCTATGGACGGTGGTAATCACTTAACATCAGATGACCAACCTGTTCGCTTGCCTGCTATGACAAAAAAACAATGTACTCTTTCGATTCTACATCAGACATATCGTATGTGAAATCGTTTACATATCGTTCTTTGTATGGAACATCAGTTGATCGTCACGTTTTGAAAAACAAATTCCAAATGATCAACTATTTCAACCAATCGGACTACACCGACACTCGATCAGAGGAATCGTGATCACAAGCTGAACAGCAGAGGAATGTACCGAGCATGCGAGCCGAAAGGGAATATAACTGACTGTCAATACGTAGCAAGGGAAGAGTCGTGTGCGCATACGCGGCTCTCACAAAGCGGTCCGTTGCGGCCCGCTCATTGCGTTGATTTATCAATCAATTGCGCGCGGGCATCGTTAGCGCGCCGCGGGCCGCTACCTTTGCGATAGCCGACCGAGTTCCAGTTATAAATATACAAATCGGACTAAAAGCCTCATTAGGGAATGCATCATGCGGTATCGTTAATGCAAAATTTAAGTTTCGAAGTTATAAAATAAGGAAATTAAGTTTATCACCATCCGCAATTGACAGAAAAATAACACAGATTTGAATAGGCACTGTTTAGAAAATTCGCTATAAGTTTACATGTTGATGTGATTGGTGAAAACTTTATACGGTATAATTGCGGAAGCAACATCGTAAGTTCACTTATTTTTGTAGCGAAGTATTCCAATTCGGTCCTCAGGATAACTACCCACCCTATTGTGTTTTTGGCATAAGCGCTGCGGTCTTTTTGAGGTTGAAGTGACGATTTAATTAAAAGAAGACTAAACTCTTGTTTGCTACTTAGAAAACAACAAAAAACAAATGGCTGAAAATAATGTCCAGTTCGCATTTGTCAATTCTTAGAGATTTAATTTAATACACAGTTAATAATAAAAGAAAACATAAACAAGAATTGCATGTGTGGACTGGATTAGTCATTAGACCCGTGGCTTCTCTGAGGAAGGGGTTCATGACCAGCAGTAAGTTATTTTCAAACAGGTATTACTATATAAAAAAAAATTAATAATTAATTGGTATAACAGGTGTACAGAACATTTGGTCACCGATGCGAAAATATATTCAGAAATAAATGTCATCGATTGGACAGTGTAAGTACATCGAAGTTGAACTTTGCCCTTTGGAGAATGAAAATAGATAGAATAATCTATACTAATATTATAAAGAGGTAGAGTTTGTGAATTTGTGAGTTTGTGATGTTGTAAGGGGTAATCTCAGGAACTACTGGTCCGATTTGGAAAATTCTTTCAGTGTTATATAGCTCATTTATCAGGGAAGGTTATAAGCTATATATCATCCCGCTGAGACACATAGGAGCGGAGCAGCAATGAAGAATGTTGCAAAATCGGGGTATTTTTTCCTTTTCAGAGCTTCCGCTGCGTCTTAGCGCAAAATAATCATTCCACGCTTACGTATTACCGCCCAACGAAGTGGGCACGGGTCGGCTAGTAATATATAATTATATTTTTACTGTGTTATTACAATGCTCCATAACTTACTAGCATTTTTAATCACTTTAGCTTGTGACAATTCCATCTGAAAAAACTTTGTATAATCTACTAGTTGATACTCGCGACTTCAGCTGCGTCGTTTATTATCTCAATTGTTTTGTTAAATCTGAAATGAAGCGTTTTCGACAAAAGCTCCAACCAATGCACAAAAATCTTGACAAATGATATATCTAAACCTTCCTTGTGAATCATTCTACCTATTAATGTAAACCGCATGAAAATCCGCTCAGTAGTTATTGAATTTATCGCGAACAGACAAACAGACGTGGCGGAGGACTTTGTTTTATAATATGTAGTGATATTACGATTTTTTGTACTTAATGTATTAGTGTAATCAGTAACCAAGAGAACATAAAAAGTTAGAACAATAAATCAACAGTATAAACGCAAATCATCGCTTAGCATAAATGAATACACACGAAAACGGAATATATATATATATAAATGTATGTTTAGAACATCGAGTTCATTGGAGAGTGGCCCAACCACGATCAGAGTTATGATTTATAGTTTCGGTCCGGCAGCCTCTGGTGCCCCGACTGCCTACTATAAATTATCATCGGTAATGATCAATGTATGTGATTTATTATTTACGATAAATAAATCGATACGAGATCCGTACGCAAACATATCGATTCTCGTTCCGATATCGAGAAAGAGTTTAGCATAGACAACTTAATGATCTATCGTCCGTGTACAACTGTTTGTCTACGTCCAAATTATAGATTTGCATCATTTGTTTTTAATATCGATTAACTTTTTTTACTATGTTACTATTCAATAGAAAAATAATTAATAAACGTTTATCATCATAAGTTTAAACAAAATGGAACAGTAATTAAAATCATATATAAAATATAAACTTCGTCAATGTTTTTAGCCGCTCTGAACATAGTCATAATTTCAGGCTTGCGCATAATACGGTCAAGAGTTTAATAAAAAAACAGAGTTAAAATATTATTATAGGAATTTATAATTGGCATTAATTTATCGTTAACATATCTCGATGTTATCTACCTAGTCCGGTCATAAGTTCTGTTACAAATGAGAGTGAATTTTTTTTTAATGAAGTTATGTAATAATATTAAAATTTATACCTACATATTTATTAGTCTCAGCAAAAAATTAAAAAAATATTATATTCGAAATGGCCACCTTTGGCTTTTATACAGGCCTTTAATCTGTTTGGCCACGAATCTATGGATTTACGCACTGTTTCCAAGGGAAATTTCGCCACTGCTTGCACCAAAGATTATTGAAGAGACTTCATCGCCATGTCATTTAGAGCAGGCCATGTCCTCTAAAACTGACCATAATTTGAAGTCTAAAGGGTTGGTTTCAAGCCAGGCTTGGGTAGTTCGTGCCTAGTAACCAGGTGCAGAATCCTGCTGGAAAGGCCACGGTATATTTTTTAAAAGTGTATTGCTTAGAGGTTTCACACATGAGCCAAGACTGTATCTTGATACACTTTGGCTGAAGTTTTCACTCCTTTTTCACAAAAATGTAGTATTATGACTGCTTGATAAGACAGGACCCACCAAACTATCACTGACGCAGGATGATGACCACGTATCTTTCCAGCCACTTGAACAGCTTCTTTAGAACTGTGAGCGTACGCTTTATCATTTTGCTTATTGTGGTGTTCTTCAATCGTGATACTTTTTTCTTCTATAAAGAGGTTATTTCTGTGCCTTTCGCCTGCGTATCGCGACAGAAGGCGTTTTGATCGATCCACTCTCTTTAGTTGTAAAGATTTATTTAGGGCATGTCCTGTACATCGACGATAAGCACCGAGCTTCAGGTCTTGTTTTATAATACGCTACAGATGGGGCTTCTACGGGTTTCGACGAATTCTGGCTTTAACAGCATCAACAGCCTTTGTAGTTCTAACAGCACGTGA
Source organism: Antheraea pernyi (assembly GCA_015888305.1). Lineage (NCBI taxonomy): Eukaryota > Metazoa > Arthropoda > Insecta > Lepidoptera > Saturniidae > Antheraea > Antheraea pernyi. Next base: position 115,053 of record MU158738.1, on the reverse strand, counting down.
CCGCCCCGATCTTTTCTGGTCTTCGACAGAGGAAGTGTTTTTGTATCTGTTGATAGTACGATATACAAACACATGGCTGATACCAAGCTTTTAAAGTGTTTGGAATATGACCAACGGCTCCATACCCACTTTTTGCAAGGCGATCACTGCAATCCTTTTTTCTTTAACACCATGGAATGGAATGGAAGTGGAATGGCCACATTGTAATTTGATAATGAACAAGAAAAAATATGTGAAATGGCGCAAAATCTAAAGAAGTTTTGAAAATAATATACGTGTTCCAAATTCAAATTAATTAAAAAGTTGAAAAAAAAAGAAAAGTTTTTATGTAAATGTATTTATGGCCAGACTAGTTATACCTACTATTAATGAATTAAATCTGTTTATTAAACAGATTATACCTACTATCTATACTAATATTATAAAGAGGTAAAGTTTGTGACGTTGTAGGATAATCTCTGGATCTACTGCACAAATTTTGAAAATTCTTTTACCAATAGAAAGCCTCGTTATTTGTTAGTGTCATAGGCTATATATTAACCCGCAAAATGAAAAGACTTTTTTGTGGTAGTCGGATTTGCAAAGTAAGCCGGAGAAAAAACGGTCGAACGAAAACGTTTCTTACGAACTCTGCCTTAACGATGAGAGATATATGATTGAGTTCTAGAGAAAACTTGTAGAGCTTGGTAATGGCTATAAAAAAGTCAGCGACAACATATGTCTGACTCCAAGGTTCTTTAATCATCAGGGCGGGACAACATCCGCCGTGCCCGGTAGTAACATATAATATAACTGGTGAAACCCGGATGAAAATCCGTTCAGTAGTTTTTGAGTTTATCGCGAACAGACAGACAGACAGACGCGGTAGGGGACTTTGTTTTATACTATGCAGTGATAAGTATACGTACCTAAGTGTATTATAAATTGGTGTTCAGCACAACTAAAGATATTCAGAGCAGTTAAAAAGTTTGGTGACGATTGTAAATATGTGATATTCGCTCATTCAATTCTACAGAATATTTCCAATTTGACCAAAAAAGCATTTGAAAATGACCTTTTCTGAATTTAGTAAAAACAGACAGACCGCAAATGCCTTGGTTAGGCTGTGACGGAATCTTAATAATATAAGAACCGTGGGAAAGTTTAGTGAAGACATTATATAAACTTTATTTATTTTACTTGGTTCATTTCACGTTTTCTATGAGGTAAACTAGATGAATCAGTTATTTTTTAACATAAAAATAATCACACGAATGGATAAGCAGAAAATCATGAAAACATATCTTACTGACAAATTTTGATTCTGAACTAAGATCATATATTCGGACTTTATTAGCCACCGTCATTATCAACCGTAAAAGAATCTTTATTACTCGTATAACTTAGAAAATAATCTGTAGCTCACGTTGGTTAAAAATTAGCCATAAGGTAATAAAGGAACGTATATATTCGTCACATATCTTCTGAAATACCTACGGGTTTGAAACTTTTAAATCTATACATATAAAAACAATGTATATCTAGCGTGTCCGTACTTTTTAGATTTTTGTGAAAAAAAAAATGTTGCAGGTGTCTTGGAGTAAATAATAAAAAAAATACATTTCAATCATTCTTAGAAATGTCTGTCTGTTTTGTATGAACACGCATCACTGTTAAAGTACTACGTTCAGGATAAAACCTCACCAAAAAATCATAAAGCATATCCTCGAGTACCATCAAAAGTTATTGTAATTTTCATGATGACGCGACTTAAGTACGAGATAAAAGTAGATAAGTAAATGGACTTAATACATTCAGATGATTTTATTACTCACTGTTTTCTTACATTAAGTTTCATGCGGATGGAGTCGCGGGCACAAGCTAGTCTTCTATATCTTCTATACATATAATAAAAATGAAGTGTGCTGTATGTAATATCAAAATAAATTTTTTTGACTGATTTGGTATGAAAGTATACACGCTTCTGATAACAAAAATGCAATTTTTTAAATTTTTGTCGGTCTGTCTGTCTGTCTGTTTGTTCGTCGTTGTTGTTTGTCGTACTTACAATTGTCTTTAAAGAGCGTTTCTGTAATTGTACATAGTCTCACAATTCTATAATTCTTTAATACGATTTAAAAAAAACGCGTGCGGAGCTGCGGGTACAGCTAGTAATTAATAAATATATTCCCAAGAGGCACTTGATACGTTCAGACCTATCAAAAATAAACACAAGAATCGTAAAATAAATCGTAAACGATCCAAATCGACGATACCATCTGTAACTTGGAGCATTTCTTAACCAAAAATGCAATGTTTTAATTCGAGAGGTCGCGGCCGGTGACGATGCGCTGGATACTCGCCGATGCGACATCCAGATAAAACATTCCACGGGATGTTGGGTTTATTTTTCAAAATATCGGAACGACCTGCGATGATATTTTTCCTCAGTTTTATTTCTATTTTTTTTTAGTTTAAAAAGTTACGCTTACGGCGCGGTTGTTAAAATTTCATTAGCCATTCCTGGATTCCGAGATTTCCAGTTTCAAAGATGAAATGAAACTACCGCACAACGTGTTATTCGGGATTGGATCAGTAACTGGAAATCTGGTTATAATTAGTTTTATGTATATAGAAATTAGATAATGCAAGGGAGGGAGATTTTATAAAACTAAGTCCTCCGTCGCGTCTGTTTGTCTGACTGTTCACGTTAAACTCAAAAACTATTGAGTAGATTCAAATGCGGTGTATAAGTAGTATAAGTAGATAGAGTGATTCACGAGGAAGGTTTAGGTATATAACTTGTCCAGATTTTTCGTAAATTGCTTGAAATATAACGATAATTGTTGGAAGTGTCGATAAAAACAAGCCGCCTGGGAGCTTTCGTCCAAAACACTGCCTAACCTCTTTGAGATATAACAAAACAATTGAATGACACAGGCGAAGTTGCAGGTACCTATCAGCTGGTATGTGAAAACATTCATGTACACATTCTTAAGATCACTGCGCCCACGGACTTGTGTGATATTTTGTCATAGGTAAATTTCATATAGATGACTAGTGCAGAAAAATAAAATAATAATTAAAATAAAATTATAAAATATAGAAATCTAATCTAAAATACATACATAGATTAATGACCGAAATAAGTTAGTGCACCTTATCCAATTTCATCATGAATATCTTTCACCTGAGTTCATAAACAGCCACCTTGCTTTTGTTTTATACCAACTCTCTTTGTATAGAAATATTGATTAATGTTAATAAAATCAGCGAAGAGAAAAACTGGATGTCTGTGGATGATGTGGAACTCTACGAAGACAGACATTTAGATTGAAACATAATGGAAGTATATTTCCAGCTAGGCAATTAGATAAAAACGATCCAGCGCATACCGGTGCTAACAAATCAATTGTCTAACCAACAGACACCAGAGTTAACACGCCTACTGACGTAAGTAAGAGAGTGCTCAACTCTATAGCTACCTGTCGATACTTTTTTTTATCGATACACTTTAACTTATTGCATACTAATTTAACTATTTTTTGTTAGATAACAAACAGTCCTGTTCAAAAAAATATACCTTACGCGAAGGTAGTCACTGTAGCCAATGACTATGTACTACAATTAACTTCAAAAGGATCTCAATTTCAAAATAAAAATCTAGATTGCTGGTCATCATAATCATCATGGACAGGTCTTCTCGACTCACCGCAAGGCATAAGCCTCCTGCCTTTTAGGCCATTCCTCTCTAATCTGTGCCAATATTGTCCAGGTTTTTCCCACATGACATATGACGTCGCCGACCCATCTTGCCACACTTCGCCTGCCTTCTTTCGGCCACCACTCGGTCAAGAACTCCACCCACCATCACCACATCTGGTCAAGTGTCCTGCCCACCGCTATTTTAATTGAGTAATACGTAAACCGATGTCCTGTAGTTTCATGTTTTTTCAGTACTTTCGGTTGCTGGGACTCCTGAGGATTAAGCTGGAATTCCTCGTTTATCAGCGACAGTTGTCAACTACAATCTCCAAATCCAAGCACAGTAGTATGAGTACTGCAATTTTACCATAGGAATAATAAATGGTTAAATGATTACCGTAGGCCATCAACAACTGCAACACCAGGGGCATCATCGCTGTGTTGCCGACCTTGAAGAGCGTGTCCTAATCTTTCTTTGAAGGACCCTATATCATAAACTTGAGGGAACACCCTACCAGGTAATTCATTTTTCTAGAATGATCTTTTAGCATAGATTTATAATTTATCCAGATATTGATACAGATATATTTTGAAGTAATAAGGGAGGAACACATGATTTTGTTTATATATAGCACGTTTATTAAGTTTTGGTTTAGACTTTCGTTATCTTGTTCTTGAAATATCAACAAACAAGTCAGTTCATAAGTGGTCAGTTTATAAGTTAACTTATTGAATTGTATTTCATTCAATTCAAGTATTACTAGGGCAGTAGTTACGTTCTATCGATTTAACGATATAAAGGTACCAACTCGTTCTCACTTCGCAATCGAGATTGCAGACTAAAGGGCTCTGCAACAGCGTAATAGTTTTTGTACGTGCGTGCGAACCGACGCATCCCGCCGCGGCCATGTTTTATAAACGCCGACATATGTCCACATGATTGGACATGCCGTTTGCAACACAAAGCCCTTGTTTTTGTTCATCTATACATAATAAATAAATGTTTAGATTAGTTTAAAGCGCATGTGTAAGCGAGATTTTTGCGCTGTCAGACTATGAGTGAATCATCAAGAGATGTATCGATTGATTTAAACGATATCAACGGAATTTATAATTAAAATAGTTTAAAACCTCGTAACTATACACATAATTGTGTGTACACAGTATAGTATGGGCAATATGAGTACGTGGCGTTTGTTAGACGAAGACGGGTGATTCTGCCGACCATACATTTCACCGACAAATTAGCTAGATTATAATTTAGAAGGTCATGAATAAAATACTTGAAAAATCAACTCAGGAAAATAACAGACGATTATCCTGAAGAGATTTATTAGTTAGTCTACCTGGACTATATTCTTTCATTAAATCCAAGTTAATTGTCAATTTACAAGAGAAGAAACACGATATCAAATTTCTGTAAAAAGTGAACATAAACAAAATAAAACATGTAAATTTATTAATATTGCTTAACCTTCACTCGATAAGGGTAAATAATAAATATAAATTCCATATTACTTCTAGAACCTCAAGTTACTATCTGAAATATAATGCATCATCTTTTGCTGTCTAGTTTTTACAATAACATTTGTTGTTTTTTAGAATTACGCATGAAATAGTTTCTTTTCGGTTTGCAAAACTAAATATGATTTACAAATAAAAGCAAGTGTATCTCGCACGTCAATGCATCAGCATTGATAATTCCGAATTAAATACGATCTCGACAACAACTAAATCATTACTTTTTCTCCGTAAGAGATTCCGATGCAGCGCGCGCCATCACGCGCCTCGAGCGCAGCGACAAACGAACGAACGCACGAGCAAGCAAAAACACCGCTCATGTTTATAAAACGTGCGGACGACGCCATGAGAATTATATTATAGATAACGCTATAAACTCTTTATTATATTATAATTACTGCATGGTGTTGTTACCAACTTTTTTTACAATGGTCGATTAAATAAATTGCCATGGTTACGTTGTGATAAATAATAAATGATTTTGTTTGCCATTTTTTTTTTGTTGCAATATGCAATCTTCGTTACAAATGTTTCTTTTCATTGTCACACATTGAAAACGCGACGGCCCTGTATCTGAAGATAGCGACATTACCTAAAATTCACAAACAATAGTGAAAATCATCTATCGGCATTTGTCGTGGTCATGCCAGTCTGGACCCATCTTAGAAGCTGGATTTATACTGACCTATCGTAAAAGCCGAACAACCAAAAGAGAGTCACTTTGTAGGATTTATTATGTCGGATTAACTACTGTGTAAACTCTTTATAACGTCGTCCGCTACTGTGAAAAACATCCGATAACCTTAGTTCAATTTGGTTAGTCTACCTCAAAACGCGTACATAGAAACATTCTCCACAGCGTAACAGTCTTTCCTACTACGAAGAGATACGTTAATAAATATTTACAAGTAGGTATTATAGATATTATTATATATGTAATTAGTTTACGAAAAGTATCGACCAGATTCTTGAGGTGCCGCCGAAATTTCTAAGAAAAACACCTGAGTTCATAAACAGGCACCTTGCTTTTGTTTTTGTTAATTACCAAGAACACGTATTCTTGAATTACAGTGTCTCGAGGAAATTTGGGTATCATTGCATATAAATGCACTGCATATATGGAAATATCCATCAACTACTACACAATTACCACAGTGTGTGCTAACGTATTGCAACAAATCTATCATAAATATATATTCTACTTTCCTCCGTAGTTCAGAACAAACAAAACGGTTTTACTATGCCCAAAAACGATCCTGTATAATGCGGTCCCGCGGCTGGCGCGCCCGTCACCTACGTAACAGTTTTTGCTGCGCGCGCGCCTCCGACGACACGCCGCAATTTACTGCGCATTGTATACACAGGCTACATATAAAGTTCTCGATGGCTGTAAAAATAATTATAGCAATTAATCGCGCTGCAAATAGGATTATTATACTGCTAGGTGAGAAATATGAGTATACATAGTCATAAAAACGATTTGAAATTCCATTATAAACGAGTTAAGTTTATGAGTATGGTTTTTTGTTACACTTACACGCAAAGACTACTCAACAGATTCTGATGAAATGTTACTATGATATAGGTTATATATAGGAGTAACATACAGGTACAATATATCGCATGTAGAGCCACGGGCGCAGCTAGTCTATCTCTTATATATCTTTTAAGTATTTCAATTTAACAGTTAATAATATCATCATTGTAACAATCGTGCGCATATTAACAGAATTATCATTACATGTTATAAAACAAAGCTCTCTGCCATGTCTGTCGGTCTGTTCGCGATAAACTCAAGAACGGATTTTTATGCGGCTTTCACCAATAGATAAAGTGATTGATGAGAAAGGTTTTTAGGTATATAATATGTCAAGTTTTTTTTTATTGTCAGGACGGGACAACGTCCACCGGGCCCGCTAGTAGAGTATAATTAATGTGTAATAAATACGACTTTGTCATAATGACAAAGTTATTGTTTCTGAATACAGAAATATTCTAATACTATTTAAATGTCATAATTTAACAGAAAAAATATATTTAATTTTTACATTCGGTTCGAGCAATAAACGCGGCATGTCCGTACTATCCTTTTCTCAAAGCAGTTCAGACCATTTTCGATCCCTTATAACTTCGTTGTACATAAGACTAGAAGCCTGAATTTTCAGTAACCAAGCAGGCATTGTTTTTCTTAATTTTATCACTCACTCACTCACTGACCGACCACCAACTCTAAGTCTCTTCTAGCAGACATAGAAGCTTCAAATTTAGAATACAATTAGTGTTTAGTGTATAAATAAAAATATCTTGTAATTTCGGTTCAGTTTTCTAGATACACTAGCTGTATAAATAATAGATTGCCAAGTCAATTTATTTTATTTAAAACATAAAAAATTTTTAATACTGATATGGTCTCCATAAGATGTTGTTAGGTTAATAATAAACGTTATAACTTAAAACAGAAGGTCCCTTAAGTCGGGACTTAATAAAGTAACCGACTTGGTATTTATTACAAGTTTTGTTTTTGATGGCATATGCATAAATGGCATAAATACATACGAGATCTCAAAAAATAATACTTTACAAGTGAGAAATGTAAAAACTTTTTCAAAACTAAAGTGAAATATTTCACACAAGAATGTAATCTGATATCACGGAATTAACAACTTTACACAGAAAACGTCCAAAAATATAATAAAAGGTGTAAAAAGAATACATATAATAAAGAATGATTTTACAATCTAAAACTTTAATCAATTTAAATACTAACACAGAAATAATAATGTCGACTAACATATCACACAATCACAAGTATTAATCTCAGGCGAAAGATATATTTCCACATAAAATATAAAATAACATGAAAATTCATTCAAAATCATCGTTAATGATAATAATCGACTGAATTAAAATATTGTCAACGGTGAACGGACGGACATCGCGACTTAGTTTATCGCTAGATATCGTTCATACCTTGTTATCGTAGTCAAACTTTATTTTATTTTAAAACACAGTTTTGTTGAATTAAAATTTACGTTCTGATAAGCATTGTTATCAGTCGTTTTTATAAAATATGAAACAAGTTTATTGAAAGTTAGCTTAAAGGGTATCAATAAATCTATTAATAAATTAAAATAAAAACAAACAAAATTTTTAACTAACAACCTATAATACAACTACATGATTGTACTGTACTGTACATTGGAAATATTTGACCAAAAATCTTTTCCCAGATACACTAGCACTACAAGAGCATTTCTCATGTTCAGGTTTCATCGCGATGTATTCCTTCACCGTCACCCGATAGTGTTACCAATTTAACATTAGTAAATGTACGCAGATTCCGAAAAATTTGTTGGCACATGCCGGGGTTTATACCTGCGGACATCGGGTTGATATTCCACCGGTCAAATCACTAGGCTACCACGACTGTTTAACTCTGAACAATTTTTTCTACGTGGTTCTCTCTCATGTTAGTTTTTCTTTTTTTTTCAATTCGAAAAAAGTTCACTACGCTATTGACCAAGCAAGGTCTTAACAGCTTCACCGGACTACTAAGGCGAGCGCTAAGGCACTCAGCCGAATTTATTTTGACAACTAGCTCAAGGGTGCGCGGCACACCTCGGCTTTGGCTGTTGCCTGATACATGCAATTCGCGACCTATGTGAGCTAACCTAAGCTAAAATAACTATTCATACATATATGACTTGTTGAAACATATATGTGTACCAAGCATACATACCTCAACAACCCTTATATATATTTCGTATCGGATAATATTCTAAACTATTTCAGTTTGATAAGGGAAAAAATAAAACCCTTCCACTTGCATGTGTAATGTAGTGTATGCGTGCACGTGTGTGGAGGTGATATGTGTAATGTTTGTCGCAGTGATGTAAGATTTTGTGTCACTGTATCGCGCGAGCAGCGTACTCAAGGGCTCCACGCCGACGGAACGGACCTAGGCTTGAGCTGCTGCCGAGGGGGCCTAGTCTGGTGTGCGGGAGCGAAATTTACCCCCAGACCACGACGGCGTGATCTGTGGTTACGCGGGCGTGGACGTGAGCACGCTCTGTTTAGAGAGACAGGCTGGTACTGATCGTTCACTGCAGTTATTTAATCGGGTCTCATGTTAGTGAAACAACCGATCTGTTTGTCTTTGTGTCCATTCATTATACCGCTTCAAACGTTGTATACAAAGATATTTATAAGTTAAATAATAATTTTAAGGCGTACAAAGTATACGGTATTGTAGCGTTTACTCACAAATATCATTTAATATTAGAAAACGTGTCGTATTAAATGACGATTCGGCTTAAAACGGTACCATGATGAACCTATAGATGGAATTGCTATCAAGAGCTACCTACTATCGAAACACATATAGGTGAAAAAGCTTTACTTACCATTATACTCTACGGTCATCAAGAGGTTTTTTTTCATTGAAAGTTCCCTCTCAATGCAGTATTTGAATTTAATTTTATTAATTGAATTAATTAATTTAATTGAATTTAACAATCGATACGGTACTGGAATACACTAGACCATTAAGCCATTATCACTTCATATAGTTATTGTTATATTAAGTTGCTGATAATCAACACCTCATACAATCCACTAGCTACCTTCGAGCAACAGGTTTGTTGATTGCCATATTAAAAATATGACTATTTTATTTCTTACTCAACTAAAACAATTGAAAACTTACTTTCTACTTTAATTACTGGACGTCACAAATAGATACAAAATCCGAGTGATACGTAAATTGTATTATGCGAATTTTCTTAATTTCTGACCTTATTTCATTGAAATTTTATTCACACCACATAAAATTCACATATTTTTCTTTATTATTGTTTATATTACATTCCAGAATATTCACCTATACACGTATTATTTCTTTAGATACAATTTTCACATAATTCATGCGCTCCGTGCGTCGAATGTCTCTTCATTATAATTTAATTTTTGTTTCAAAATGACAACGTGCCGCTTACAACGCCGAATAAGGGAAAGATCAATTAAATAAAATATACACATATCGCTAACTAGCTGTGCCTGCGACTTCGTCCGCGTAGAACCTAATGTAAAAAACAATGATTAATAAAATCATCTGAATGTATTAAGTCCATTTACTTATATACTTTTAGCTCGTCCTTAAGTCGCGTCGTCATTAAAATTACAATAACTTTTGATAAAGTGAACCGATTTTAATGAAACACAGACTAAATGTTACTCCAGGATGCTTTATGATATGATTTTTTGATTTAGATAGTGAGTTTTTAGCGTGAACACACTACTTTAGCAGACGTGTTCAATCAGACAAAAATACATTTCTAAAAATGATTGAAATATATTTTATTACTTATTCCAAAAGACCTGCAACATTTTTTTTTCACAAATCTAAAAAGTACAGACACGTTAGATTCACATTCTTATTATATGTGTAGATATGTAATTAAATAATATTATGTAGATGTTAGATGTAAAAGACGTAGATGAACAGCTGTAGTGGGCTTTATAACTTTGGTATTAAACAAAGTTAGTTTAGATTATTATTTTGTTCAGTAATAGATAGAATAAAGATTTACGGTCATTGTACAAACTGGACAGAATAAAACCATCGCGGTCTATTTGAATGAACGATTATTAACTTTTCATTTCCTTTTTAATTTATATTACACTAATCACGTATAGAGTCGATGCAGTTAGGAATGCCAATAAACACTTCGTAGATACTGTCACTATTTATTTGGCCAGAGTTTCGCCTTACAATACTTCGTATACAATAAGTGCGTAGATATCACCAACATTTTGTCTTTTAAAGGCCCATCTATATAAGTGAAAGCGATTACTATTTATACATAATTCCGCAAAATAATTTAACTTTTTTTTTTTTCGAACTGACTACGCTATTGACCAAGCAAGGTCTTAACAGCTTCACCGGACTACAATTTAAGTAACACAAAAATAATAAAGTATGAACAACTTAATGTTATTTAAGCTATACAACGATTTTATATAATTATCCTTATTTATGTATCTCTAATATGTTT
>MU158738.1:79358-103700 GCA_015888305.1 Antheraea pernyi | reverse complement strand
TAATAATTCTTATTTATGTATCTTTAATATGGTGGCGCTAGTGTCAATATGTCTCTCTAATATGGTGGCGCTAATATCAATGTTCCGGTCGTGTTGTAGTCTCGTCTCTTGAATGTGATGCAGCGGCACCGGAGGCGGGTGATAACATTTATCATTCTTAATAATCAAAAGTATCATCCTAAACTTATTTTGAATAGTATGTAAGTCGAAGTCCCAAATTCCTACTCCTACCGCCAAACAGTAATGCTCCTCTTTCCACTTTCACTTTCTGGTCTAAAAGCTGTTATAGGCAACAGATACTACCATACGAGGCATTTCAACTTAGTCCTCGTGTCAACGATTAATCAGAAACTAATCACCACTTATCTGTAGTTATCTTTATTTTTTTGGTAAGCTTAAGTTTAACATTATAGTGGACGCTACTTTGCACTTCCGCCTGGAATTGACTGAATACTACTACGTCTAACTGCAGCAAAAAAAAAATCAATATATCATTTGTAGACATAAACATTAACTATACAATATATAATTAATTAATATAAATATAATAATTATCAATAAAATAATTAAAATATGTTGCAGATTGACGTGTAATCACGACAATCGATAACACGTGTTTCGCTCCTTCACGGAGCATCATCAGATCGATGTTGAATTTTCTTCCGATCCAATCGGGCGAGCGGGCGGACGAATTGCACTTCGTTAGTTTTGTGTATATTTGATACACACGATACTAAAGATATGTTATCATTTTGTGAACGTCTTTAGACGTGTTTTAATACAAAATTTTCTTTTATATTTTTTATAAAATACTAACGAGGCGCCCCTGATTCGCACGGGTGCTATGTGGGTACTAATATGGGGCAGTGTGGAAATTACTAAGATTATTTAAGATATACAATTCCGTAGTACATTAATTGGATCGATCTCATAAAGTTTAACCAATATATAAAAAATATGTTGGTACGACATCACATTACAATCTTTACAACTTTTCGGCTTTTCTGTAGTATAATATGTATGTATTATACATATAAACCTTCTTTTTGTGTAACTCTATTTACTATTGAAAACTATATTAAGATCAGTTGAATAGTATAAAAGATCTAAGCGAACAGACAGCCGAAGCGACTTTATTTTATACTATGTAATAATGATTCCTTGTGCTAATGCTGCAACTGTTTACTTTAAAAAACCCATTAATGCAAAATCAGAATCAGACAATCTAATTTCTAAGGTTCACAGAAAATTATGAATAAACATAAAATACTATCTTAATATCGATTGTTCGGTCGTCCTTTATAAATACGAAATAACAACAGAAAAAAATCAATAACTTCTATTAATATAGTAGTAGTAGATATATTATATTAGTATAGCAATATAGTACTCACAGTAGGTCTCAATAGGAACTATTTATCTCATCTTTCCATGCTATCTGTACACGCTTTAATATTACAGAACGTTATAGAAACCAACTTTAAGCTTAACGAGTATAAACCTTAATATCACTGTAAGAGAATGGTCATCCCAATATAAATAAAACCATTATAGAATATTCGATACGACAGCACTATGATACCTTAAACTCGATAAATAAATGGTAAGTAGTACGTGTTCGACGTGTGTGAGCGCGATCGCAATGTATGTGACGTTACACGAGAGAAAGAAATGCAAGAGAATTTAAAGCTGAGAGTGAATAAAACAAACACTGGATAATAATTACAAGTGCCTGCGGTGCGCGAGTCGCTTACGGAGAGTGCGGCCTATATGGGACGAATATTGTGCAGTTTTTTATATACGAAATTAAGTATAGCACAGAAAATATATATATACAATCGAAAGCATTTTATTAAACACTGGAATAAACTGATAAGTAATTAAAAACCGACAATAATTTATAAAACTGCTATATTTCAATTCATTACTCTTAACCATTTTTGAAGTTATACTTCTTTTGGCGCGTTAGGGAAAAATGATGAGAGTAAATTATTACGATGCGCGCGCACACCGTCACGAAAAACCGACACCTTGAATTTATTACGATGCGTGCGCGCACCGTAACGAATGACCGATACCCTGAAGTTATTAGGATGCGCGCGTACACCGTCACGAAAAATCGACACCCTGAAGTTATTACGATGCGCGCGTCCACCGTCACGAACCCTGAAGTTAGCTATTGTCAACATTTTGTTTCTTTGCATTTGTTGTTTGTGTTTCTTTGTATTAAAACTTTCAATGTATTAAATACCTTTTTTCTATTGTTAGTGTCGTTTTTTCTACAAACGTAGAATAAGGCGAAAATGAAATTTTTGAAAAGATTTTTATCTTGTTACGCCATATAAGTATAACTTCTAACGCGTGTACTTAAGTACACGCACACTTTTCTGTAAAAAGAATGGATTTTCATAAACTATTTTATACTACTTTCATAAAATGTAGGTAATAAATATATTTTCATATTATTTATCTAGCTAGTTGTGACATATAGACAATATTATCGTCAATTTAATGATACTAGTGGTTGACATTCGACCATAATTCATTGATTTTTTTAAGGTTTGAACTTTATTGGGGTTCTTTTGTCAATAATCCTCAATTGAAGGTTTTCATCATAGCTACTCAGTTATTTGCCACTTCTTTTTAATTATATAAAATTTTAAAAAACTATGTATAAATGAAAATTGAAATAAATTATAAATTTGAAATAAAATACAGAAGTTTACATAAAGTGGTAAGACTTTCAACTTCTAAGTAATATCTTTACGAAATTAAAGGATTTTATCGCAACTTACGACGCAATTAATTTTACACGACACCATGGGTGGGTGGGATTTTATTTCTGGATGATATTGAATTAAATGTAGTCTGTAGATTATGAGGAATAGTTATATGCCTAGTATCATCGTTTGGAAAAGTAATGGATACACAATAGAATCAAATGATCAATCCAAAACAAAGATGTTTTAATACTACCATTAACTTTTGAAAATGAATTCTTTTTTGTCCAAAATTCATCATCAACTGTACTAAATATAATTGCTACATCAGTTTGAACTGCATCATTATAACCGCGGAAATCTAACTCATAGATTACTTTCATGAGCAAAAAATTGTTCTTATTTTGATACTACATAGTATTCAATTTTACCAACCATTTAAATAAAGTTAGCGACAAAATTGAATTGTTAGATATTTACGTTAGATGTTAGATTTTACATCATGAAGCGACGTCATTTGATGGCAGATGAAATGCAAAGAGCTGTAGACATAGAATTATGAAACCGCTTACTTAACTACGCGCGGGTTTGTTACTCTATGGCTGTAGAGATGTTGCAAGCGGGAAAAATCAATCTTAGGTATCTCGACATTTTGGCATTCATAGTAGTGTTATTTGTCGTCTTTGGCAGCGCTACAAGAATACAGGAGAACCCGCTGAACAGCATCCAGGCCGTAAAAGGAGTACAACCACTCAGCAAGACCGGTACATACAACTGACTGCAAGACGCCAGCCGATGTTAACCGCTCGAGAGATAAGTTTGAGGCTACAAATTTCAAGTGGTGTTGATGTAAGTCCTCAAACTGTGCGAAATCGACTGCATGAGTACGGCCTACGAGCTCGACGCCCAATCAGGTGCCCACCGATACGTCACGGGAATCGCGCTCGTCGATATGAATGGTGTAGAGAACGCATAACATGGACCCAGGAACAATGGGATAAAATTATGTTTTCCGATGAGTCGCGATTCGAATTTAAGCCTGATACAAGAAGGGTGCGAGTGTATCGTCGGCCCGGAAATACTGAAAGGCTCAGGTGCGTTCAGAAAGTTCATCCATACAGCGGCTCAACAGTTATGTTATGGGCGGGTATTATGAAGAACAAGCGAACTGAGCTCGTTTTTGTAAATGGAAACATGAATGCTGAAAATTACATTGAGGATATTCTCAGACCTTATGTCTACCCATTTGCACAAACCTTTGGCTCCGATTTTAGGTTAATGCATGACAATGCGCGTTCACATACAGCTCGGCGAACCAGTGAATACTTTGCAACGGAGAACATCCGGGTATTGCCCTGGCCTGCACAATCGCCAGATCTCAACCCCATCGAGCACGCATGGGACATGCTCCAGAGACGTGTTTTGAAGGACTTGGACGGAGCGACAACAACCCAACAGCTGAAGGATTTGCTACAATTCCATTGGGAGCGAATACCGCAAGATGACATAAACAGTCTCATTAATTCAATGAATAATCGTTGCCGACAAGTTCTGAATAGCAGAGGAGACCATACTTTGTATGAAATTGTTCTATTCTTTCACAATAAATACATTTTCTTTAGAAATTTCATTTTGTAAGAAAAAAGTTTAGTTTCTTATGTATCTTAGTTTCTACAGTATATTCTAATATTGTTCATTTCTGTTATTAAAAGAACTTATAAGAACCCTAAAGATATTATTTTAAAAATAAAATACAACGTTATAATGTGAAGAACCATCCTAAAATTTAAATTAGTACATGTTGCTTAGACTTTTTTGATGAGTGTATATTATGAATGTACATATTATATTATTATAAAATTAACCTAAAATTTGACCAGTTGATTTCAAAGGGCATGCAACGTCAGTCATGTTAAAAATATTGAAAAGGTAATTGGAACGTAAGAGTAAAATGTCAAAATGTCTTTGGCATTTACATGTGTGTATATGTTGTGTGAAATTCAAGCAGTAGTGTGAGTAATGTATATTTTAATTAATTTAATATGTTTGTAATGCATTTTATATAACGAAAATAGCTTTCTGCACTTCTCCACCACATAAACTTTGCAAAATTCGACGTTCATCCGTTCGCGCAATTCGCTTAAAAAGGGGTACAAAGTTTTGGCTTCACGTATTAATATATAAGATTTGGGTGAATGTTATATAAAATTTATTATACTTTCAAATATTAATTTCTATATAACTTAGTAATCTTTGAAGCCTTCCTGTTCTTATCAACATTGTTTAAAATTAAGAAAATAATCAATACGATCTCGGTTTTAGATCGATTAAATATGTACTTTGAGTAACATTTAATAAGGCCATTACTGGTATCTATCGTTTATATTTAGCAATGCAAGAGTATGACAATACAATCAGCCAAAAGTGTAAACGCTAAATCGGTTTCTTTGTGTAAATATGATCTTAGGTTCAAATGTAAAATAAATAAATATTTTTGTTCGCGACACTTTAGAATGATCCGTGTTGATAAATAATGTGTGTAAAGTAAATAAATATTGTATTACGTAGATTTATAGAGTGCATAGATTTATAGTATAGTTTAGTTTAATAGTTTAAAGTAGTATAAGTTGGTAGTTGTAAGTACAAATGTAATGTTTTCCTTACATAGTATAAAACAAAGTCCCCTGCCGCGTCTGTCTGTCTGTCTGTTCGCGATAAACTCAAAAACTACTGAACGGATCTTCATACGGTTTTCACCAATGGATAAAGTAATTCATGAGGAACATTTTAGTATATAAATTTGTCAAGGTTTTATATAGATTGGTTGAAATATAACGATAATTGTTGGACAAGTCGGAAAAATTCAAACCGTTTGGGAGTTTTCATCCGATGAAAACTCCCAAACGGTTTGAATTTTTCCGACTTGTCCAACAATTATCGTTATATTTCAACCAATCTATATAAAACCTTGACAAATTTATATACTAAAATGTTCCTCATGGAAGGGGAATATCCCAACATACATTATTTTGTTATATTTCAAAAGGATTAGGCAGCGTTTTCGATGAAAACTCCTAGGCAGCTTAACTTTTTCCGACATGTCCAACAATTATCGTTATATTCAAAACCCAACCCAGTACGTTTAAATAGCTTTAGAATTGTATGTTACCTTTTTTTAGAACATTAGATATATCACAGACTTTTTTGTAGATCTATATTGTCTCTGTTGTTTCATTATTAACACCTGGCTAAAAAGAAAAAGAAAAATATATATCATGTCATTGTCATTATATTAAGTCGTCAATACATTTTGCAATGGGCGTCACTTTCTTTTATACATACAAAAGTAAACCTTATTACATTTACCCAACATATATTGTTATATCTCAAAAGGATTAGGCAGCCTTTCGATGAAAACTCCCAAACGGTTTGAATTTTTCCGACTTGTCCAACAATTATCGTTATATTTCAACCAATCTATATAAAACCTTGACAAATTTATATACTAAAACGTTCCTCATGAATTACTTTATCCACTGGTGAAAACCGTATGAAGATCCGTTCAGTAGTTTTTGAGTTTATCGCGAACAGACAGACAGACAGACGCGGCAGGGGACTTTGTTTTATACTATGTAATGACGTGGCGTACAATTTGAAAGCCATTTAGACGGATACAATATTAATAATCATCAACTTAAATACTTTAGTTACATTAACCATTTCATGCACATTCATATCTTTATTCTAAGTTTATTTATTCTAACTCCTCCGAAACCGCTAGACTGATTTTATTGACATTTTTAATGAATATTTGGTAGGTTTGTGAATAGGTCGTAAAGTATATTTTATATCTCTAGGTGATTAGGATTTTTTTTTGTATTTTCTGACAATATTTTTTTTGTAGTGTTGTACTGTGTAGGTGTGTTACATTGAACAAAACTTTTTTACTAAATTAAAAAGGAATAAGTTACGCGTAACAGCCTTTTTTGAACATAATTGAAATGCATATATTTTGGGTATAAATGTATGTAGTTTGTATGTTATTATACTTTTGATCAATTTGGCGGTCATTTTCATATTATATATTCTCAACTCTTAATGAGTTTAACGAGAAAAACAATTCTCAACTTATTATTTAAAATCTTTATACATATAATAAATCGGTGGCTAGATCGATACTGTACATTAAATATTTTTATGAAAATTATAATCGGGGTGGGCTTTCGATATAGGAGCCAAAAATATCTTATTTAGAATTTTTGTCCGTCTTTCTGTATATTCCTGTGTCCGCATATCACTCTGAAAGTACTGAACCAATTTTAACGAAACATGACACAGTGATAATTAATATTATAAAGTAACATGTAGAGTAATTTTGTCCCATAAAACGCAAGAGGTAATCCAGTGTAAGTGATAAAAGTTATACATTTGTGGTATATGAAATTCTTAATGGATTTTGGATACCATTTTCTTTGTGTTATTGCAGACAAATTAACTATAAAAAGAAGCTTTTCAGCATTTTTGACATAAAACTACTCATATTCATATTTCTGATAAATGCCAGGTGACTGTTGAAAGATTAACACCCTTCAATAGTAGGGTAGTTCATGGTCACATTTAACATATAAAATAATAATATTAAAACTAATACTAAGACACAACAAAGAGATAAAGTATGTTTTTAAAAGTATGGGAACGATACTTTTAAACGTAAAAAAATCACACCTTAGTTCAATGAACAGAATTATATGGGATCTTTTCAAGGTTAATCATTACGTAACTGCTTATCGTCGGAATGCCGCACGGTCCAACAATGGGAAGCGGGGCGCGGGTCGAGGTGCAGGACGCGGGCCGGACTGTACGGCGGCGCACATTGAAAACGATGATTCATCGCGCTTTTTGTGTAAATCATCTGATGTTGAGTGAAAATAAGTTATGCTTTTCTCGAGATAATTAGGTAAAATATTATGCATCTATTTTTTTAATTGATTTATAACCAAAAATGACTAACAATTGTCCTGTAAAGATATTGCTGGCGTCAAACCTAACACCCAGTAGTAACGAAATATGGAGCATAAAGACAAAAACTGAGTCAACTTATGTTTGTTTTCAAAAAAATAACTATTACGGCGTTGCTAAACAACGAGTGATTCCAGAGTCAAGATCAGAAGATTTTTTTAGAAAACATAAACCTACACAATATTACGAGTATAATGCGATATATAAAATAAGTTTCAAAAGTATCTAATATAGTTTTGTCAGTATATATGTTGTTTCGTTATTTGATCAAATTTGTTTTCCAAATACTGATGAGTATTGGAATCGTTGGGTGCAGGGTTGTAAATTTACAATTAGAATAATTAGTGTAGGTGTTTGCAGTTGCCATTCAATACTATATCTATACTAATATTATGAAGACAGGTAAAGATTGGGGTTATCGGGCTAATAATCCTTGGTCCTACTAATCTGATTATGAAAATTATGCCTGAAAGGTAGAAGTAGAAAAAAGTCGAAATGTGTCTTATCTCTCAATACTAAAGATTACTTATTGTTATGGCAAATATTTATATGTTTAATAATTAATCACAATAAATGTAATTTAAATTGGCAACAGTACAGTAATATGACGTGCACCGCTTAAATGGTTTGAAACAAAGGAAAAAATTTGTAGCATAAATATTCATTATCTTTAGCTTTACAAAAAAATCCACTTATTAAAACAAACAGCAAAATAAAAATGGAGATATCATGGAGATAAAGTTTACTTTGTACAGCATGTTAATTGCTGAAGTTGGTCAGAAGATACTGCGAAATAAAAACTATAAGTTGGTAATATTATTTCGTTGTCGCTGCCGCTGGGCCTATGAGAACAGTAAGTGGGGCGCGGTCGTGAGTGGCAAAGAAGCTATCCAGAGGGTATTGGGAAGATACTATGTGTTTGAGTAGGTTGCAGAACTGTTTGGTTTCACAATTTAAAACGGTTGGTGTCGTTGCAATCGGGTTCTAGGTTTTTAAGATTTTTAAAGTTTGGAAATACAATAGAATCCGGTAGTAACTGATTTTACGCAGACGAAGTTGCGCGGGTTAGCTAGTTGTATATAAATAAATAGAAAGCGAAGGATGACTCATCGCCATACCGCCCCGCCTGTATAGTGAGATAGGACGCAATGAGCGCTTTGATTGGCGGAGCACCGCCAGCGTGCGTAAGCGGTGCTTTGTCTCGAAATCGTGCCTGAGAGCGACCTCAAAAACCGGCGCGGGCGGTATAGTTATCCTGTTTTGAACGAGTCGGCAACGCGAGCACATCCTTCGCTGCTCTACTAGCAACAAGTCTTTTATTGCAAGAAAACCTGAACATTCTTCAACTTCAACTTCGATTTCACCAAGCCATCGCTATAGTTGTGAGTCATTCGGAGGTGGCTCATAATTTTTAATAATTGAAACGCTAGATACATCATTGCTACCAAGTAATCGGATAAGTAAGCGAGCAAAAACCGTCAACGAAATGAAACAAAATCACTTGAAATTCACAACGAAACCTGTGGACCAATTAGGAACGTGTAACAGTTTCTAAGAAATAGAATAAAATATTGTGAGACCTGAACGTAGAGGATGAGGTTGAATTTTAAAACAATGGCGACGATTCGCGAGGGCATCAGCCCCGTCCGGGTTCCCCTTATAAGGAATTAATCGTCGCCTCGTAGGCCGATTCCGCGAAAAACACCGATATCGAACGAATAATCTCACGGTGAGCGTCGAGTTAAGTAAAAAATTAAGTTATATTAATTAACCGAGATACGGTTTTGAGAAATAAATTTACTAGAACATTAAGTTTTAAGAGGAAGTCATAAATTGATATTTTTTAAGTAGCCACTTAATAGCCACAACACTTTTTGATTTGATTTAAATCTTAGGTAAGTTTAAGTATAAAACTTAGCTTTATTCATGATCTTATAATAGATACAGTCAAATTACACGAGGTAGTTGCTGTGTGTTAAAAGCATGCTAAAATTAATACATATAAAGTCTGAAAAGTGGATAATTGCTAGAGCGTAGAACAATAGGTTTATGGATACGTATTTCCAACCTGAATGTGACCGTTAACTTAAGTATCCATTATGTCATATTTAACTACATATAATGTTACGTACGCTATATCACTGTAAAGAAATGCTAATTTTATTTACACAAGAATCATGAACTGATTCTGGTCATAAATACACGAAAGGAAGGTATTTAACGAATACTAAAACATACGATTACTAGATTCTAATTGCAGAACTGTATAACACTAAAAAAAATCGAGGTGTAAAATAGCAAAAATGAGCGTTGATATACAATCTTATGGGGTCACAAAATATTCTCGTTAGAAACTACGCAATATCAACTGCGAGTGCGTACCGGACACTACTATGACAATTTGTAATGTTGTTAAAACCTTTTTTCAAGCTGATGAATATTTTTGAAAACATAAATATAGATAGAAAAGTCGAATCATCATGTATTTACTTTTTTAGGGTCGAAGGAGCGGAATCAAACTCGTGGGCCCTGAACAGCGGACGTGTGAGTCAGCAGCTCCGTATGTCGCCGTCCTACGCGTGTTTTAACATATCGGAACCAACCAGAACCACATAATTACGAGAAATATACATTCTAAATTATATTTACTTACGCTTCGAAAGTAACGACTTCCATAACTGGTTTAATAGTCGCAAATAGACTAAATAAAATATAAAGTACTAGCGGGTACGGCGGACGTTGTCCCGCCCTGATAATAAAAAAGAACCTTGACAAATTATATACCTAAACCACTTTACCTATTGGTGAAAACCACATGGAAATACGTCAAGTGTTTTTTGAGTTTTTCGCGAACAGAGAGACAGACGTGGCAGAGGACTTTGCTTTTTATAATATGTAGTGATGAGTAAGGTGGAGACAATGTGATAAAATACTGCAAATCTGTACTTTGTTAAAAGAAATTGTTAAAACATAAAAAAGTAATGTTATTTAAAAAATTATCGTGAATAAATAAACATCGCATAAAACGATCCTAATAAAATATGAAAAACAAAGTTTAGTTTATATGTGAAATGTGTTATTTCAATAATTTTTAAACATTACGGTCTACATATCAACTTTGACCTAACCCAAAAATGGCAAGTACTTTAATTGGTGAGGTGTGGTAGTATTACATATCTGTATATCTGTGGCAGTAAACTAAGATATTTATTGTTTTGACAACTTTTCAAATGCCCGGTGCGTTCGAAATATTGGACCCAAATCTACGTTGTAAAAATGGTGTAGATTTCCGGTTTGTTTTGTACTCAGTGAACTAGTAGATTTACACTTATGTAATCGAATAAAATAATAGATTTGCAAATTTTTATGCTTTAAATTTTATAGCCTTCTCTCCAAATTATTCTCTGACATGGAATCTGTCCTATTTAAATGTCGATTTTTAAATACGTATTATAAAATACAAAGAGGTATTCAACAAATAGTATTTTCAAACATTAATTAACAATAATGGATTGGTATTCGTGAATAAAATATAGTAAATATAGTAAAAAAATCGTACCTATTTCAAAACACATTGTGCACACAGAGGGAACTAACATAAGTAGTTAAAATTCATATAGAAAATAAGTGCATATGTTACAAATACGTTAAATTGAATTAATCATTGTTTTCGTTCATGTTAAATGTTAGACGCATATTAGTTTGTGGTGAAACAGTCGCTCTGTGTAGATATTATCAAGAAAGAAATTAATTATTTCAATGAATCAATCAATATATACTAACGCTCGCAGCTGACGTAATAAAATAGAATTGAAGAAAACAGTATGCAATGATTACGGAGGCATAATATTCTTAAACAAAAGAGGTTCAGTGACGTTCAAACTTAAAAACATTGAATTACGGACGATTTTCCGCTACTGAACGACTGCTAGTACAAATTAACTGTCAAGTTTTATTTTTTATACAATTCTTAAATTATTTACTACTCTTACATTTCGGAAATGATAGTGAAGAAAACAAATCAATAAATAGTAAATTAGTAATATTTGACCATAATTTCATATATATCCATTTAACGCCAATCTAAGTATAACTTTGTATTATAATAACTAAAAACCTAGATACAGAAATGACAATTATGATCATCATATGTAGAACAATCATATTTGGGTATCGAAGATGCGACTTCTCGCTTCATTAGTAAGGTTTTGTAGGTGGTACAGCCACGCTGAAGCTATTGCTGGTTTCAGTATGAATGGGTCGGCTCGCCCCCGGTACTACCACCCGACCCACAGAAACACCGACGTGAAGTAACAGTGCTTGCAGTGTTGCGTTTCGTTCGGTTAGTGAGAGCACCGGAGGCCCACCTCTCCTCTCCTCTGCCCCTTCCTACCCTTCCCCCCAAATACAGGCTGGCAACGCACTTGCGGCTGGTGTTGTTAATGTCTATGGACGGTGGTGATTACATAACATCAGGTGATCCACATGTTCGTCTGCCTCCTATGATATAAAAAAAAGATTAACTACCGCTCATCTACCTTCATCACTTTAACTAGTAAATTTCATGAGTTTAACAGAAAATATAATCTAATTACGAAATAATGTCCAGTTGTTGTCGCCTATAGAGCCACTAAACTGAACAATTATCCAAATATAATATTAAATAATAAGATGTAGAGATGTATATTATAATTATAGTAGATATATTATATAATTATAATAGATGTATATTATAAAATATAAGGCACTGCATCAGCGGGTATCATAGATAAAACGATTCAAATACAAAATATTCTTTGTTTTAATTTAATTTTAAATTTTGCTCCATTATGTTGTCTCTCATACTTATACATAACTCACGAGATATTAAAAATTATTGTAGTATAATCTGACATTAAATATACCTGTTAGTAAATTACGATAAATTTCTCAAAAAAGCTGAGCTGATGCATGGATAAGCCAGAAGCACCAGAGCAAGTCACTATGACGGATTTTTGACAGTATATTTTAAAGAAGAAAGGATATTAAATTATTAATTTACACAAATACCAACAAAGATTTCAAACCTAGTATTAGGGTTTTCAAGCTATTGATATAATAATATATACGTACATATGATTTTATTTCTCTGATATTATTTATTTGAATTTTATATCTCCTGAATTTCTTCAAAAAATGTAATTCAGTGTCCCACATACAGGCAGTCGTTTATTTAATCGGCAAACTTTGTATCTACCATTAGCAAGAAGTAACATAGGACGACATTGTCCTTTGTATCGCATGTTTTCTTTTTGTAATAGGTTACGTTGCAAATTAGATATATTCTTTTATGTTTCTTTAGCCTCAACTAGTTATTTTTAAAATCTAAATGTATAATATACCTTAATTTTTATTTGTTTTAATGCTATGAAAAACTTTTTCTTTTGCACATCTTGTGCTCACATTTAGCAGGGTTCATGACAATTTTTGTTCATGTAACTCATTTTTGTGGACCGTAAATAAATCTTTATATATAAATTTCTTATGTATGTCATTGAACTCCTCCTAAACGGCTGGATCGATTTTAATAAAACCTTGTGTGCGGGTTCCAGTGGATCCGAGAATGAATTGGACCCGGTAGGTGGCGTTGCGGTTGACTTTCAGGATTTTTTTTATTATCAAGGCAGGACAACGTCCGCCAGGTCCGCTAGTATATGTATATACCACTACAAGATACTGATGATGATATACAATTAGCTTCTGAACCATTATTTGAGAGGTACTTACGAAACCACGACAAAAAAATACTAATACATAGTTTTAGGGAAACAAAAATAAATAAAATTTTTAGGCTAAAAATCTATATTAAGAAACAAAATAGACGAATGACCCAAGTCCATGGACTTTTGTCTAAGACAATGTCATTATTATCATCATTCTCTTTGTCTGACATTCGTAAATTTATTTATTATTTATTTATAATAATGCTAATTAGTATCAAGATTATACCATCGTGTAGTCTATTCACCAGGTTCCGAGCTACCCGTTTCGTTTGCATTTTAAACAAGATTTTTAAGTAATCTTATTTGAATAAATAAATATAATAGCGATAAAATGTTCATATGATGTTACCTGACTTGACCTGACATGTGTTAACTATTTCTTTGTTACATATTTAAATGAACTTCATTAAGAAAATCACCGGTTGGCACTATACGTGCACATTGAGCGAAAATAAGGTCATTCCAGAAATATGTTCTTCTTTTTTTAAAACTGATTCGGCAAAATGACTGGACGGTACCTGATGTGAAGTACAGTACAGTCCGTAAGTAACGGCGACTGTCGATGTTAAATAACGAACGGCAGTCGTCGCTATCATGCCGACCTGCACATGTGCCTTTTCACGCCTCGTTTGAAGAACTCCATGTCATAAGAGGGAGAGAACACACTGGCTGGGAGGCAATTCCACATCTTCACATTACGAAAAAGATAATTATTTACAAACTTCTTCGTTCTTGCCGGAATGGTGGCTACTGTGAATCTGTGGAGACACGTACCTGCCCGTGTAGTTCTGTAATGGAAAGGAGAAGATGGGACGAGGTTAAACAACTCTTCAGAACACTCGCCATGATACAGACAATAAAACACGCTCAGTGAGGCGATGTCTCTTCGCAACTGAAGCGGTTATAGAACCTACGTGTAACATAAACAAAAGTCGAGACAGTCAAGTGAAAACTTAAAACAATTAAATTGAAAATTTATTAATTTGAATTTATAAATTACTTATAGTGCGACTTATTTAAATTTCATAATTTGTAAATAGAAATTATTATCACTAGTCTCTCTTTCACATCTATTGGCACTCCGAATAATAATTATATACATCTTTATTGCACAGATTATTAGATCGTTTGATGAACTATGATGGGATGAACAATCTCAATACAAAACATCAATGTTACGTACACGGGCTCTTATACTAGGCGTCGCTATTCTCACGCAAGTCGCACAAGCGCAGTAAAAACACAGCACGCTTGTTACGCTTACTAGCATGTCATGATGCGAAATTATAAATTTATCTCCTGCAAAAAAAAACCGCTAAACGCGCCTAAAGAAGTCTTTCAACATTAAATTATATAATTCTTCGTCTCTTGAAACTCATCGGACTGAATGCGTCGTGCAAACTATAATTTTCACGACTGTTATAATATTTAATTTAGCTTTTATCTTAGTGTTAATTAAAAAAAAAAAAGTTTTGTCAACAATTTATCAAACATGTCAAAATAAAAACAAAAAACTTGTAGTTTTATTGTAATTATCTTTTGCATGGTAGCTACCCAAAGATAAGCACTATTATGAAAATTACTTCACTAAAATAGAATAGTATAGGTACTAATTTTCACTTCTTAGCCTACCACCCTTAAGTTGAAAAAAATATCGACAATAAGCTGTTAGTGTGTTCCGGCAGCTGCACTCGAGAGGAAGTTCTCCTCTAGGTTTACCATCTTAGACCACATCATCACTTAAGATTTTTTTTTGTCATAGATGGCAAACGAACAGGTGGGTCAACTGATGTTATGTGATCACCACCGTCCATGGGCACTAACAACACCAGAGGAGTCGGTGCGTTGTCACCCTTTGGGGGGATGTGTTAGGGGAGGGGGAGGATGAGGAGAGGGGAGGGAAGCTGGGCCTCCGGCACTCTCACTGCCCTAAGGAAACGCAACAATGCAAGCACTGTTACTTCACGTCGGTTTTCTGCGAGAGGGTGGTAGTACCCCGGACGAGCCGACCCATTCATGCTGAAACCAGTAATCGTTTCAGCGTGGCTCTACCTTCATTTTATTAAGATCACATGAGATTGTGATCAACTGCTACCTTCACCTATACTACGTACTAATCGTAAGAATGTAAATAGTAAATGACTACTTTCTATTGTTTGACAACAGTATAATAACGTACTAGTGGGCGCCCAGTGGTCGACATTCGACCATAGTTCATTGATTTTTTAAAGTTGAATGTAGAATGAAAAAGGGTAATTGGAACGTAAGAGTAAAATAATACATACAGTCGAGCATAGCAACCTCCTTCACAACCTTTTTTGAAGTCTTTTATTGACAGATGTCAAAATGTCTTTTTTATTTACATGTGTGTATATGTTGTGTAAAATTGAAGCAGTAGTGTGAGTAATGCATATTTTAATTAATTTAATGTACTTCTAATGCATTTTATATAAAATAAATAGCTTTCTGCACTTCTCCTCCCATATAAACTTTAATTATGCCAAATTTCACGTTCATCCGTTCGCCCAATTCCGTTAAAAAGGGATACAAAGTTTAGGCTTCACGTATTAATATATATGATGATAAAACGTAGTATAGGTATAGATAATCAACGCAGAATAATATTTTTATACATTTTATTACAAGCGGAAATTTGAATTTATAATTGTCAAGTACTTACACATGATTTTTTAAATAATTAGCACCGTGACTGTTTTTAATTTCGTTTAATTCGATTTGGTCACATGAACAGACGTCCTTGTTGCTTGTTATCTTTAGTAAAATCTCTTTATATGACTATCAGCGTGTTAGTTTTAATGAAGCTTATCACTTTGTAAACCAACGTTGATATTCTAAAACCTACCATTCCGTGTCACTATTAATATTAATTTCGATTAATTACAATTATTTTACCGAAGACCCTAATTAAATTATCATAAATTAATATTACAAAATGAAAATAAAATCCACAACGAGCAGTGAATACACCAGTCACATATAAAACAAAAGGCCCTATTCCGATGGCATAAATCAAAATGCGACCGTTTGTGTGGAGGAAACGGTCAATCATTCCCCTTTCACTCACAAAACACACAATGTGCTTTGCTAGCTGACAGCCTGGGGTGGAGCCATTAAATCCGCGTGTTCTAATATTGAAACCAAAAAGTAATAAATATCTTTATAAATATATAAAAATCCAATGTCATGATGTTTGTCCACGATGAACTCCGAAACTACTCAACCGATCTTCATGGAAGTTGGCATTTATGTATAATTTGGTCCAACTTGAGAGATAGCATAATTTATATTTCGAATAATGACCTCAATATTTTGTAATTACAAATTAAATAATTGTAAATATTGTTTGTTGTTATTAATTGTAAGTTTTATCAGTTTCGAACAGATGACACGTTAAATTAGTTTGTCTACAGAAAACTGTAGGACTGTTATAGGATAACTCATAGATGGGGCCACGTTTTAATTTTATATTTTTTATCAACACCAGTTTGTTGTATGGTGCACGTGTTCTGTTAATCTATTTACTACGTAACCACGCTTTTTCTGTATCAAGTTTTTAGGCAGACTCATAACGTCACAACACCAAATACTTTATCATAATTTTCATTCCAAATGTAATAAATGAGCCAGAGTAACGCGTCACCGGGTCCCTAGTAATACATATATATCTAGAGATTTTATCACACAGATACATTATCAGTAATGTCTATTACAAAAAAAGTCAATTCTGTGAGGGAAACGATCCTGAACCTATTTTTTTTTACGAACTGACTATGCTATTGACCTGGCAGCTTCACCTGACTGATCCTGAACCCATTTCGATGAACGTTAGGGTTTATTACCACTTCAAGAACCATACCAGTACACTTTGTGCGTACTGTTAAATCGGTTAAAATGATACCGTGCAGTGTGTAAATTACGATATATAGCGATTTACTCTTATCTTGAAGACTGCTACATTATTATTATTTAGAATTAGGACCGGACTATTCCACAATTGGATTTTTCTGTGAATATTTCGATATTAACTCACATTAACCTTATTTGCTAATTACCGATAAGGTAATATCACTGGTAATAAATTTCACGCACGTACGTAATTAATATACATACATCATATTCTATCAATAACATTGACATTAAAAGTAAAGACAATGTATCGGTACGTGCGTGTGTGTGTCCGTGGAAGTATAAAGTTATTTTATCCTTGTGTTTACTATTTACGTGAATCTATTTAAGACATATTTATACTACTCAACTCAGCTTGATTAGAAAAAAAATACAAAAAATAATTATTTTACGTTTTAATAAATCTGTTCATAAAAATTATACATTTTTTTATGTAACTTTATATTATTATTTATGTATATAATTGAATGAATTGAAATGACTTTCCTTATTATTTCACTAGAGTCTTGTCAAATACACATTATTAAATATAAGAATATTAAACGGAGAATTATAGCTAAAAAAAATCGCATACACACAAAATTAATGGAGAACTATCCATTTCAGGGTTCGAAATTATAAATATCAAAGCGTTATGCGCGCGCTTGATGGCCATACATCGCATACTATATACGAGTAATACTAAAAAACAGAGCACACCTTTTCTGTAAAACAAATGCCGTATTTTACGCATTAAAATAATTCGTACAACTAACGCATCTATTGCCTAAATAATTAATTATGTACCTATTAAGAAAGTGTAAAATGATATGCAAATAGAACATTCATCGAATGGACATTAATAAATCTTACCTATTTTTATTACTTATTTATTCTATTTTCAATTAATTAATTTGAGTTTAAAAGAATGAATAAATTTTATTCAAGGTGTTTAGCAATTTATATATGTATATATAAGTAAATTGTAGTTAAAATATTCAAAATGCTACTACAGTTTTATGTTTAATGTACGTTTATGGGATAATTTTAGATATGATGCCACATTACGTTTATCTTTAGTACGTACAGTTAATTTATCGGCGAGACAAACGTTCGTTTTCGCCATACGAGCGCTTATAGAAGTGCGTTCCTTTTACGTTTCACTGGCATCAGAGAATATCCTTATTTGAAGCCGTAAACCTGTTTTGTCGCTTTGAGGCTGTGAGGCCTTTTCAGTGTGACCCGGGTAAAACTGCACATGTAAATTAGATAGTATTATGGTGGCACTTACATTTTGTAAGACGTTTGAATTTAATATGATAAAACTTCTTCAAAGATACCGTGGCCGAAATATCATTGAAAATAAAGTATATTAAAAAACACACACATTCAAATTAGACGTAAAAGCATCAAGCAATCATTAAAATGAAGAGTTGTTAAAAATGCATCAATTTGTTAAGGTAGACATCGAAAGCACTTAGATTAATTGCATTAAACTATTTCTTTGGTTTCGGTTGGTATTTCATCAAAAATATAACATGATGTTTGGTAGATAGAATATAAACTAAAGCGAGATTGAGGGATTTCTACATTAGCTATTTACGAAGAGCTTTAGAGCGGTTATGGAAAATAATTTAATGATGTCGAAAGCAAGGTGATATTCTAATACCCACACAACTAGTTAGCACTTTCTAGTTAATATACTGTCAGTAGTAACTATTAATTGGAAAAACAGTTAATTTTCGACCACATCGTAATTCAACATCAGATGACATTATAACCAAACGCTAAAGTTTTATAGAGGCAATAAAGAATGAATTACAATCCTTTCTCTCAATTGAATAATATTAACAAATTAATTTAACACCTGAGTACAGTTTCTTTTGATAAAACATAAGTGTTGATCGGGTCACATTGTATATTATCAAATATGGTAAATTCGCATGCATAACACGCCGAGTACGGTGACACGCAAAGTGCAGATAGTGTTCAGGTAGAGGGTGCCCTCATTAGCAACCTTATCGAGCTACGTAGGACGTAGGCGGTCGCGAACGAGACGCATAAAATTATACCGATACATTAGTGTCGTATACTAGCCGGTTTACATGCGGCTGGTTATATAATTATAGTGAAAAATATTAAGTACTTCACAGATAGACACTTCTAGGGTTTTCAGGCAAACAACCATCACTAAATTGACTCTATCGTTAAACATATGTCAGCAAATTCAGGAAATTGTGCATGAAGAATTAAAATACCTCTTTCTAGGCTTACTATATACATATAATCTTTGATGGAATCGTCAATTAGTGTTGCCCAACTGCAAGACCAAGGTAAGACTTGGCTTGGTCTTGCAAATCTTGCCATTACCTAGTTGTCTATTGCTCTTTATTAAACACCCTTTAAACCTTAGAACAATCCAACAGATAGGTAGATTTTAGGCTTATATTTACATATACGTAGTAAAGTCCAATCAAATCAACTAAATTTATAATGAACAAGTTTTTCAAGGACTTTTTGCTGGAATAAAAATATGCAATTATTAGTATTGGTTTTGCAAAAACGCAAGAACAAAACCAAGACTGCAAGAGATTTTGGGAGTATTCCCATAGTGTTATCGTCAACTAAATAAGCCAAGCAGTGACATTCACCAAGTTTGTTTATACATTTAAATAAATTAGATAAGGCAGTTAAAGATATATATGTACAATAAATTACCGAAGGAACTGACCCATCATATATACTAGCTTCTGCCCGCGACTTCGGCCGGTTGGAATAGTTACTTTAGGCTAAAGCTAACACGCAGCGGAGCCTCTCAAAGGGAAAAAACAACTTTTGAAACATTCTTTCATTTGAACATTCTTATGTAAAATGGTACGTTTTTTTTTTCGAACTGACTACTCTATTAGCCGGATAGGTCTTCACAGCTTCACCGGACTAATCAATGATACGTAAAAAAGAGTTTAATATTCGTATTTGTTTTTGTTACTTTCACTCGGTATATGTAACACATTAGATACCTGTTATGATATGAAAAAGAAAGAATTATTTTTATTATCCCGCTTAAAATCCAGAACGGATGAATAGATTTTGATGAGACTTTTAGAGATAGATAGAGTACTCTTCAGAATATTATTGTATACACACTTTTCCCTAGAAACTTATCAGTAATAAAAAAATAAAATCGGAAATCGAGAAAAGAGTTAAATAGTTGTGACAAAATGATAATTAAAAAATAAACAGACAACTGAAAATTAACTCATATAAAATAT
Organism: Antheraea pernyi; assembly: GCA_015888305.1. Taxonomy (NCBI): domain Eukaryota; kingdom Metazoa; phylum Arthropoda; class Insecta; order Lepidoptera; family Saturniidae; genus Antheraea; species Antheraea pernyi. The sequence goes on along the minus strand of MU158738.1, from coordinate 83,021 downwards.
TCACTAGGTACTGATGAAAAAAATCAAACCTTTTTAAAAAAACTAAGTGGCAAACCCCAGCTAGTATAGAGTGAAAAATGGTACCTTTTGGCATATACTTAAAGACTTCCCGACCTCACATGTCTATTCCTTATACTGTTTTAAAATTACGTTAGAAATGACCACATGAGAATGAATTTAACAAGATTGGACGCGCGTAAAAGATATCAAATTTATAATAATTTTGATTATTGCCATGTAAGCGGACCGCTAACAGCACAATCGCATTTCGCGTCACCGCCGACGGATGGACGCTTTTAGCGATGGGACGTTATCGCATCGCGCTCGGCGACATCAAAACCGATTCCCCATTTATTCGCAAACAAACAACGCGTAAGGACAATAATAATATATTTTATATCACTACACGATAAAAACTCCAAAAGGCCGTAAACAAAAAAGCGTCTCGTTTTTATTTCGAAAATTTAATAAAATCAGTTTTTATTTATGCAACAAATTTCGTTTTGCAAACTTTTGTATTGTAATTCACAAAAATCTCAAATATATGTTGGTAACAACAGTTACTTCAATAAAATCAGGGGCAATACTCGACAGGTGACGCAGGAAACTGTGGTTTGTTTCTCGTATACTTTATAGGTTTTATAGCTTTAGCTTGTGACCACAATCTCGTTTGATATCATATGACATATACAGCCGCTAGAACACGCGTATAGGTGATCATAGCGGCTTATTTTCAACTATGGTAGCTATTCAAACGGCCATTTGGAAAAGCCTTACCACCTTGCTATAGTTTCATCACGAAATCATTGAAAGCTCCGGTTCACTCCAGGACTCGAACCTAAGTCGAACATACTTTTTTTTTTAAACTGGTTCGGCAAAGTGACTGTACGGTACCTGCTGGAAAGTACAGTACAGTCCATAAGTAACGGTGACCGTCGGTGTTAAATAACAACGGCAGTCGTCGCTATCATGCCGACCTGCACATGTGCCTCTTCACACCTCGTTTGAAGGACCCCATGTCATAAGAGGAAGGGAACACACTGGCTGGGAGGCTATTCCACATCTTCACAGTACGACAAAGATAAGAATTTTCGAACTTCTTCGTTCTTGCCGTGATGGTTGCTACTGTGAATCTGTGGAGAGAACTAGACAACGTATCACAGTACCGCACTTCAGTGTGCGACACACTGAAGTTATTAAAATATAGAAAATCACTACAGACGTTTGTTTTGTCAAGATATGACGTCGACAGACTATGTTAGTATATCTTTCCTTCTTGGGCCATACTGTGAGTGTAATTACGCTTTGCTATAAATGTAAGTACTTCTATGTAAGAGAAAGACAGAAAGAAGACGCGACTTTGACTGATTTAAGTTATCATCATAAACCTGTAAGAGACCCATTGTAGGGCCATAGGCCTCTTCCCGGAGGAAGGTATGGGCATAATCATCACGCCAGCCCACAACGTATTGGCAATTTCAAACGCTGAGAAATCCACAGTTATTTGTTTTCCCATATATTGTAGCACTATAAGAACACTTCCCAGGTTCAGGTTTCCTCACGATGTTTTCCTTCACCGTCAGCCGATAGTGTTACCAATTTAAATTAGTAAATGTACGCGGATTTCGAAAAATTTGATGGTACATGCCGGGTTTCGAGCCTGCGGACATCGGAATGATATTCCACCGGTCAAATCACTAGACCACCGCGGCTTGTAATGTCGACTACGACGTCTGATTTAAGTGATGTCATTTAATACGATTCACCTGGCAACACAGGTCGTTAGGCGAGGGACGGACGCCCCGGGGCCTGCACCAACCCTTCCACTATTATACCTCGATTTATATTACCTCTCATGATATTGTTTACACAACACTCAACAGCACAAGTATACAGTTAATTTCTATAATAAACCTTAAACGTTAATATTGTAATACTACAGGTAATATTTATATCTATAGTCATTAACCTTTAACCACAATATTATTTAAAGAGATTGGAATACACCACTATGTAATTAACAATAGTTTTTAATTCGCAAGTGGCCACTACCATAGCAGAGGCTTCAAAATACACTGACATTATGGTTTATAACAAACGACAAGGATTTAAATCAACAATAAGACAATAAAAAGAAAATTTTTAAACAACCAAATTTAGATAATGTAATTTATACGATCGCCAAATATTGGTAGGTATTTAAAAAATAAAATATGTCTAAGAGATCTCTATCTATACGACCTAGGTGGAAGTTCGAAGAAATGCCTGACTTCGTTTACTCTCATCGCCACAATGCATAAAGCAATTTTGATTTAATGCAGACGAATTTTATAATGTAGGTATGTGTACGCCTGTGTCAAATAAACGACATTAATGTTAATATTGTATTCCACTGTATAATTGAATACAGTTTCGAAGTTTACATTTTGTTCTACAACAGGAAACAATTAAACCCATAAACATTATTCCCTCTGAACATACATATCTACTTTTTAATTATAATATCAATTACTCGTCGCAAATTCCAGCATCATATCACAAAGAGTTGTAGAGTCAACAACCTGCGCCTACCACGTCGCGTCAGTCCGCTCGTTTGCACATCACTCAGTGTGTTTATTTTTCAATTTAACCCGTCAGCGGCCGCCGGCCTCAGCCGCGCCTCGTTTGCCTCGGCCCAAACCGCGACCGCATGGTCTTGGCCATCCTTCTCGATGACTTAGGGCCGCCACACACCGCGCCGACAAATTACCGCCCTAGCGGACGCGAGATATGACTGGCAGCGATCGGCGCTGCTATCCCTTTAATTGATGGTTAAGGTTCCCAGCTTGTTGATATCATATAATTGATACTCTCCATTATTTATTTACAATTATGACTAATACATTCTTTTGATTTATATGTCTTTATCTTTTTGCTTTATATGGATACTTTGACGAGAGAAGCAAGAGTAAAACTTATATAAATTAAGCTGTTTACTTGGCCTTTTTTTATAATACAAATCCTAATACGCATTATATCTTTTCATAATTAATTATGCATATAAGGTAAGAGTTGCAAAAGTATTTTGTAATATTAATTTATATCACGTAAGTTACATACTTTCCTCTTAATTGCAAATGAACTTATATATAAATATATACCCACCTAAAGTAACATAGTCTGTTAGTGTAATAATGGAAATCCCACAACACCTTGTTGACAACCCTATAAACAACCGCGGCCTCTGTACCAGGCGTCGAGACCCTGCAATTACACTTATTCCAACAAAACCATGAGAAATCCTCTGCTAATATGCACTCCTCCAACTAGTTTCACCTTCGGCAAATCTAATTAGCATTCCAATTATTCTAAAATGAACTTTATTTCAACTCTGAAAGAGATTACCGAGACGAAGACCTGCAGCGCAGGGTTAAATCACCGCTAAAACTGACAAATTTAATATTGCCGCCGCGAAACGCAAGTCCGCTTTAGTAATGACCGGACACATTGAGGTAGCCGGTGGCAAATTATAACTGGCACACGGGAAAAATGTTATTTATTGTTTATAGGTATAAGTAATCTCCAGAATGAGTTATGACAGCGAGAGCCCGGCGTAAAAATATTTAGTGAAAATTGATTTTTCGGCAGACAAATTGCACGGCTCTTACACAAAAATAACCGCTC
>MU158738.1:0-79346 GCA_015888305.1 Antheraea pernyi | reverse complement strand
CCGCTCTTTAAAAAGGTATTACACGGGCTATTTTGTTATAATAAACAGTAATATATGAAACAATAAAACATTATAATATTACTTATTGTACATTTAAGATGCTAGCTACATCTCGCCTATTGCAAATGTATATCTGACGTTTTAACTTCAGAATATCCAATATTAGAATTTCTAAAAATAAAGCTATTATAATTCACAGATAGCGTATTATTCGAGGATTCAATGATCTGCGGCTGATGAGGCTTCTGTGTCCCGACTACTGCTGTTGGCCTGGGGGCCTTTACAGCTTCCCCGGGTTTTTCGGGCGAGCGCTTAATGCACTCAGGCGTATGGCAATGGCAACGAGCTCAAGTGTTTTTTGTATTTTGAGTCTGACAATTTTGCTTAGGTTAACTAACCAAAAAATTAAAAAATATATACTTAGGTCAACGCAATAACACTTCCATAACATCTCTACCTACTGTGTGTGGCGTGATGTGTGTAAGCTATAAATATATATAAGCTAGTAAATGCAATGTCACTGAATCGCGCTAGCAGCAATTTCGAGAGCTACATTCCGGGGGATCGAATCAAGGTTTACTGAGCAGGCTTGCAGCGAGTGTGCGGGAGCGAAATTGACCACCAGATCGCAGCGACGTGATTTGTTGTTATGCGGGCATGGGAACGAGGATGCTAGTTGAATTACTGAAGATGTTTATGGTCGTCTTTTAGAACGTTGGCGCTGGCTTTAGGAGTGTAGTCCGCGGGTGATACCGCTAACGGACTGGGATGGTTTTCAGCTTTATCAAAACATTTAGTTGTAAGGGACTTAACGTACGGCCAGCACGAAAGAAGATATAAGCTCGCTTGGTTACTTACAAACTTTCAAGTTGAAAATATATTGCCAGGCCCCCTGTAGATATTTTCCAGCAGCTGTGGTTGAGAACCAGTCTTCGCCTAGTTTTTGCTTTTGCGCGTTTACTATCTTAGTTCACAACGTTATATAACATCAAATGAGATTGTGGTCACACGCTAAAACCAACAAAGTTAAAAATAAACTATAAATCGTGGTACAAGAGGACCACACATGTGGTAGGCGGTAGCGGATCGCGTCTGCATTATAGTTAACACGACTAACCACACCCGCCGGCGACAACGTATCTATAAGCAAACAGATATATGTATAACTATCCGTATAAGGAAATTTCTTGTTAAAGATTTTACAGCACGAAACGTGTTATTTTCTCTTCCTACAGTCCGCACTACATATTTTTATGGGAATGTACCTATATGTATTCTTTATATATGAAGTTGACTGTACAAGTTTTTTTCCATTTTGTATTTTTGTTCTTTGAGAGAGAGTTTTTACAGGTATTTACTATATTTTAAGTTTAAAGTCAATATCTTATAAGATAAAACAATTTTCAACGTCTTCAGTGAAGGGTATAGGGAATGCTATAAGTAGAGATGTATCTACTAACATTCATGTCATATACTATACTAATATATATTATATACTAATGGTACTAAATACTAGTATTTTAATTTATCACCACAATACCACTTCATGTTACAAGTGACCTACGAAGGTAATATGCTAAATCTAAAGGGTGAAGGACCAGACCTCAGGTGCAACTGCAGTAATTTTTTTTTACGGGTTTGGCAATATATTTTTTAATTTGAGGGCTCTACAGAAGACCTCACCACTATCGAGATGGTGTTTTCCTTCATTGAAAAGTCAGTGCCATGTATGTATTCGAGCACGCTATCACCGAGTCATCGTTGCTTTATAGAAACACCTAAAACGATTTGATTTGGAATAGGGTCTTAAGTATTTCTTATAAATTAAAGTTATTTAGAACATTCAATAAGAAATAGTTTTTTAAATATTATTCTTCGATGAACAAGTCACAACAAAGAAAATCGTGTACGAATGTTTTTAGCTAATTTTGACTGGGGATTAACGTTATTTATATATACAAAAATAAACTGATGTATGTTTATTATTGTAAAAAATCTCACCTACTTTTATCTATTTAACGTTACCTAATTGCTATGACAACAAACATATACGATGTTTGAGTATACCCAGAAAAAAACTCTTAAAATTGTAATGCATTTTCACTTAAAATATATTTTGTTTTATCTCTCAATATCTTATTCTTCTGCATATGCTTAAATAATTAATTAATTCCTTACATTGATACCGTTTACAAAAGCTTGTTCACATAACGGTAATGTCCGAGTTTAAAATAAACAGCCAAAAACCGTTTTAGCATTTAATTTATTTTTAAATACTATTGTTATTAAGACGTATTTTAATAAAAAAAAGCTGATTATCACCTTTCATTTGAATCTTAAAGTTCAGTTAAAGAACTGAAGGGTGAAAACTACTCATTCAAGAGTTGTGTACTTTTTTATTATTGCATTTCTTTAGTAGCTACTTATTGATATTTACAATTTAAAATTGGTGTCAGCAAGGCGGGTATTAGAAATATTTCTACTATTATACTCTATATTAAACACAAGGTTTTGCTCGACCGGAAGCTTTGGTTTATTGTTATTCTTGAACTTGAGAAAGTTTGTACTCTTAAAGTTGATGACTTTTATTTTAAAGTTAACTGCAATAATCCGTTATTTCACCCTTGCCAAAAAAGGGTCATCAGACCAGGAGATAAGCGGAAAGGAGGAGTGAAACGAAAACAATATTTACTGAGTAAGTGAGATCCAACTTCAGCCTCATTTCCACTCCAAACAATTGACGATAAATAAACGAAGACTAGTACCGCATTAAAGAAAACGAAAACTTTCAGCACGTATATCCTAAGGCGACAATAACAAATCACGTTTATACATACATATTCCGTATTCCCGAACAATTAAATCACTTGTTTACCCACATTGAGCCATTACGAACTCATTTCGAAACCGTTTAAGAAGCACTCGGACCTGTCGCCATCTGATTTACAGTGCATTTCTTGGAAATGTGTCAATTGTTTACTGAAGAGCGTAAACCGGGTGAATGTAACAATACGAGTGTTAATAAAACATACCTTGTATTTATGTAGCATTGACTCCAATAACGATTTAAATGTTATTCACTTACCTGAAAAAGAAAAGAATTATGTTACTATTATACTTGTCAGCGCGTTCTCGTTTATTACTTACGAATGAAATTAGAAGAGTGATCCAATAATTTCTAAATTCATAATTTACTATTTCGTTACGAATGCAGAAGATTAATCTTTTTGACTATAGATTGTTCCTTTATTCTAATACTAGCGGCCGTCTTCGATTTCGTCTACGTTTATTACTTTATTCGTCGAAATAGCTCTCATATGACAAGATTTTTTTTCAACTTACATGACCTTTATCGTTACGTTATGACAAATTTAAACAATATACCTATAAATTATAATATAGCCTTGTGCTATTCTGATGTACAAGTTATATTATTCTAAGCTTTCATCAAAATTTGTTCAGTAGTTTTTGCTTGAAAGAGTAACAAATACCCATTCATACTCTTCATAAGCTTATTCGTTTATAATATTTATAGGATATAAGTACTATTCACAGCTGTTGAATTCCAAACCGGCCTGGTACGCCTATCCTTCCGAATGCCAGGTGGAACACATAAGAGATCAAGAAAGCCAGGAAATTATGCATAGTCATTGTAGACTGTATAACATAGGCTAACTGAAAGTAAATACTTATTAAATAATTCTTGATTAACTAACTACATTAAATTACATAGTACTTCTAATTAAGAGATTTATTCAAACTTGTGATAGTTTGTTTATGGTAATTTCATGTCTTTAATGAATACGTCATTACTTACATAATAGGAATATTTACGCCGGTTATCATAAATTTTGATCTTTTTAAGTACAATAAGTAGTAATGACCCTAAAGAAATGCATATAAAATCAATAAAACAACAAACGGTACGTCTTCAAGCCCTCTCTCATATCTACTTAAGACACGAAAGCTTCTAAGACCCACTTTGGGACGAACGTGACAATGAAAACACATCAAAAGAAACACGAGGTTACAGCCATCAATTAAAATCAAATTAACAATTCGCTTGTCAAAAGCAATCTACGTTATTCCTAACTAGGTTCCACATAACCCTCACGACTGATAGACTTTATCACCGTGGACGAAAGTTGAAAATCACCGAATGGATGTAAACGAGTAGTTATAAAGATCGAGTGTTGTGAATTACAAATTGTTACGGACACTGGCCGAGTATGGCTTATTGTTTTTTAATCGTCCGCACCGCCCCACCTCGCCCCTCCATCCATCACTTGTACCCTCGAGCGTACAATTCTTTTTTTTAAACCGAATAAACATAAAAAGTTGAAGCATTCCCCGCGGCGTCTCTCGGTCGCTCTTTGGAAAGTTTTAAAACCTACATATAAATTAATTACGGGTTAATATTTGTTGTTTTTTTTTTCTCAGAAAGAGGCCTACGATGGATCTGATGGATAATAGGATGACAATCAAAAACAAGAACGACGAAATGTGAAAATACATGTGACATCGATATACACATATTTCATTATAGAAATAATTGAACACAGACAGGTTGATATGGAATTGAAGCGTCGAACACGCTGACGCCACTCCATGCCATCATGCCACCTCAAAGTCAGTAGACTATCTTCTCTAATAAATATATGCAAGTCTACGACTCAACAATAATATAGGCGTTTGTAATCAAATATTGTCACGGCCAGCATCGGAGGAAGCCAAATTAATCTATAATTTGGTCGACGTCGCATAAGGGCAAGAAAGTGATTGCAAGGTTCTGTTTTTTTAATTTATTGTTTTGTTATTCTGTACTTTTGTAAGATGTTTGTTTGATTATTGTTTGTTGTATGGAGGAGGGTGGCATGTTTTTTTTTAACAAACCCTTGACAAACATAAAGAAAAAAAACCGACCCAATAGATTATATGAAATGAATCAAAATTCTCCAAAATCTAAAATTCAATTTCATATGTCAGGGATACATTTTGTTGTAGATGCATTGTGACTGCCAAATTTATTCGTATAGATAGATGTATTTTGTAATGGATATAAATGAATTTGCTAAATACTTGAAGCTACCAGCGGCGGCTTCCATTAATTCCGAAAACTCTGTATAAACACACAAGTGTATAAACAAGCAACCTTTAACTATACGTGACTTATTTGATTGAAACAGTCAATACAGACGTAATAAAACCAATTACCAACCGCTTGATGCTATCAGGCAAGTACTAACAGCAACTGTTGAGTTGAAAATTACCACTAACTGTCCAGCTACCTACCGGACCTATAAAGATAACGCCAGACACTTTGTAACTATATATAATTGCACTGACTTATTCTAAACCGTGGTTAGTGATCGTTATGGCCAGATATCACAGTGCATATATGTGATAGATGCGAGTTGCGACCAAGGCCTTAAAGTTATGCAGAGGTAATGATTTCTAAAGAAATTACATTGGCAATCTTTAAAAGAGAATTTCAATACAACACCAAACTAAACCCCCGGTGAAACTTTAACATTTAACGAGGCACCAAAGTTTTATTATAACTCGTATGGGAGGGAAACTAATAAAAATTACGCCTGTCAGTGGTTTATCGCCCGCGTCTGCGCCGTTCGAAGGACGCCACTCCACGTTCCTTCAATGAATGACCAATTAATTACCCGATTTCAATTAGCTAACTTGATATATTATAAACTATAACTGTGTAGTTGTAAAACTTTCAGTTCGCTAGTTTAATAACGCCTACAGTATTAATGTAAAAATTGATACTCGTATATTTAAGGTACCCCAACACCGTTTGTCAAATCGTAATGAAAGTTAGCAATCCTAATTTTTCACGGAGACGATATCATATAAATGTTACTTTAACCTGTCATGATTTGATGATGCAACGTGTGAGTTTCTGTACTGGTCGACCAATCGTTATAAAAATTGTCTTGTCTCTATATTTGAAAACAAAGAATATCAACAAAATACACTATCCATCTTACTATAAATATTAGATACAATATAGGGAAATAGAGGTTATATTTAAAATAATTTGTCAGATAAATCAAAGACTGTGTAGATTTGTAGGACAAAAGTCTAATTTAGAAATAGGCTGATTTAAATTCCTGTACTTCTAAAATTAATAATGTATGTTTGGAATACTTTTCTGGTTACGTAATAAAAATGAGAAGTAACACATTGACTTATCCTTCAAAATATTGAAACTTCAAATAACCTACTTGACCTGAAGTGAATTGGAACAATTAGGTGTACCAGAGCAGCATCACAACGTGGCGACAACTTTATTAGGAGGAATACTAAAATTGCGCAACCATCACTCTCCACGTACGATACGTTTCACGGTATCTTATGATTGACATCTGCCGCTGAGTGCCGCCCGCGCATCATTTTTACATATAAATGACCAATTACCGGCCGTTTGGGAGACTTTCGAGAGTAGCAGAAATGGTATTTTAACGATCCATGTTAACGTATTAGCGATTTTGAATGGAACACGCGTTTTTTAATGATTTCAACTAACTGATGGAAACTAATTTGTATATTTTGTCGATAATTTGTTCCCAATTTGTTTTCATAGAAACGACTATAAACCTATGAATTATTAACGACTAATTAATTTTGATTATAGTTATATGCAGTTCTACACTATTGTGCTATTATTCAATTTTAACACGAAACCTAAACAAATATAAATCCCAATCAACCACATGTGGCTCTTGATTGATCTCGGAAGTTTAATTATCTACTTCTCATGCAAATTCCGATCAAATATATAGTAATATTTAGTTAGATTCTGTTCTACTGTATATTTATAGCGTCTACCTAATTATAATATCGTGTTTTAATAATAATATTCTGAGCTATTCTCTCACAAATATACTTTAATTGTAAATGTAAAAAAAAAAATATCAGACACATTCTTTTACAGTAGAAACTCATAAACATAAAGACAATGAATTATGATAATTTCAGCGTAGATTTACTATAATTGCAGATCTAATGACAATAGTTTCGTTACTTTTTATTTTTACGAATAACATGACATTTAATTTTTCTGTAGTCAAAACTACAATAACGGTAGCCAGTTTTAATAATGAATAATGAGGTAGAAAGAATGCAGGATAACCAGCGAGCCGCGGGCCAGGCCTGCGGTGTAATGGATGGGAGATATAGCTCACGGGCCACGGCCGTCTCTAAGCGGGACGGTATCTATTAGATAGACGTGCCTCATTTCTAATGATTGATATTGTAGTCAAACGATACAGTAGTCGCTACGTCACTGATTAGTTGATCATTCCATGTCAATATCGGAAGTTTAAAGCTAATGAGTTGCTCATCTCTAAACCCGCCCGTAATGAGATGATTTTGACTAATGACGCTACCGAATTACACACGTAATGGAATTTTCCCATAAGAAATACCATCGTTTTATACGTATGAAACAAGAACACCAGGCAATCATAACAAGACAGGCGTATGCTTAGTGGCACAATCAGACGGCCACACGCCGCGCGCCCTACGGCACGCACGCGCCGTCTTGCAAAATTACCCGCAATACCCTCGAGTCCACAACGGTACCTCCTAACTATTATACAAACCTGATGTTTCCTACACGAACGATTGAAATGCCTAACGGAACTATTTATATTCTATACAGAGTGATGTATCGTATGCATGAATAATTTTATAACGATTGTTGCATATTAAATTATAAAACAATTGTACGAAGTGGCCATATTTTGTAAAATTTAAAAGCGATTCAAGTGAAAATGAGCCATTTAACACGCAATTCCACGACTATGAGTGATTGTGAGAATGAGACACACGCAAGAATGTAGCGAAGCAAATAGTAACAGTTCCCATATAATTATTAAATATATACAATGACAGTCGCCTGTTTGTATGAAATTACAGGATAAATCAGATGAAGCTTTTGAAATTTTTTCTGATGCTTACGAATTATCTGAGGATAATGAAATTGAACGTGAGGAAATGCTTCCTTAGTATAATCATCTAGCGGGAGAAAACGCGACTAAAAAGTTCTAGACTTTTGGAAATTGCTTTCACAACCTTCCTCTGATAAAAATACATGTAATAAAGAATTTATTTAAGTACTAGCTTGGGCTTGGGCTAACGTTAACACGCAGCGGAAGCTCTCAATAGGAAAACAAACGATTTTGAAACATTCTTTATTGGTGCTCCGTTCCTATTGGTCTTGGCGATTATATTTAGCCTATAGCCTTCCGGGGAAGGCATTTATGGGGATAAATGAGGAGTAATACTGAAAGAATTTTTCAAATCGGATCAGTAGTTTCGTCATTCAAGCAAACAAACTCTTCAGCTTTATAATATTAGTATATATATTCTGATTGTGCTGAATAAAACCTTTAGATAATTTTAAAATATACGTTCATAATAGATTAAACACTTCGTAAAATTTTATGTGAATAAATAACCAAGTTTACAATAATCTCATAAATGCGCAAAATAATTATTAAAAATATACGTTAATTTTTAAAACAACTTAAAAATACATATTAATTCGAGAGAAAAGTCGCGCCGAATCGCTTAGTCGTCAATATAATTTCCAGGGACATTTAGCATAACATTTCGTCCATAGTCGACGATCGATTAAGAGCTTTCTAATCACGTACAAAGATGACTTTATTTTGATATTGCACGCTTGTGTTTTATAGCCTATTGTGTTGTTGTTGTTTTTTATTCACACTGTTGAACTGCGCTACGTGCCGCAATGTCGGCGCCTCGTACTTTATAAGTATTTCACTAATTCATTCAATTATTATTCGTGTGAGGTTTGTATGAAAATTGTATGATAGTATCGCGGACCTATCGAATTAATAATATTATCAGTACCGTACGATTTAACTTTTAAATTTGTTTATATTCAGTATTGGTACTTAATGTGACATAAATCCTAAACTTTAGCTACTGTAGTTGCCAATAGAGGTGGCCATTATTGCAACAACTTATAATTGAACACATTATTGATAACAAATTATTGAAGACATAATTATTCTGCTGTTAATTATCTCTTATACGTTATTAGGGACAATAAAAGTGGTCGGTCGATGTTACCACAACGTGAGAACAGGCACAAATTATGACACACATTTAAAACACATTGCTCACAATCAAAGTTAAATTTACCAGTTAATGTAAAATAACAATAGCGTAACTAATTGCTGATATGTAGCTGCCACTGTTCCCATCTCTAGTTATTAGACATGGTGTTTTTTTTTATATCCTAAGAGGCAAAGGAACAAGTGGGTCACCTGTTTTTAAGTGATCACCACCGTCCATAGACACTTGCAACACCAGAGGAGTCACAAGTGCGTTGCCATCCTGTGTTTGGGGGGAGGGAGAGAAAGGGAAGGGAGAAGGAGAGGAGAGGTGGGTCTCCGGTGCTCTCACTGACGCAGTTTAAAAGATTTTGAGACAATTTTGTTACAATATGTAATATGATTTACACTGAGATAGAGGATTTTCTTAAAGAGTGCCGACGTTTTCATATTCTATGGGTTAAGTCGATCGGGTAATACTGGGAATTGTTTGTTACAAAACAAATTGTCGGTCAGGCGGTGGCCGTAGCGTTTTTCATTTAACAGGGTTGGCGTGCGCGGAGTGCATAAAATAGGGAGAGATAGGAACCTATTGTTTCGCTAAACGAGCCAAGTTGTTTGCGTGCGAGCTCCTGCGGTCGGGATGTTTTTATGTTCGTCCCGGTTTTTAGTTACAACTAATCGATATCGCCTTGGGAACTGATGTTGCAACTCGCAGGTACTAAAACCAATGCCAATATCCATTTGGTTATTAGTTCCGTTGTTAGGGTGTAAGGGGTGTCGAATAATATCTTAAGGCTTGAGACACCCAAGCCAACCTCGCCTGCACGTGGTGCACCCTGCTGAATAATGAACGAGGCAATGGCGAAAGCGGGGTGGTAAGGTTCAACAGCCTGACTGGGTTGCAACCACCATGTATATGGTAAAAAAGCCCGTCATAGTGATTCGCTTCCACGGGTCGCGTTTCGGGATCAGCCTGTGCATATCAGTTTTTCGCAGGCCGGCGACCGACGATGGATAGATTCTCTCTCGGCGGTCACCATTGTTTTTGGATTGTACTGTGCAGGCATAGGGCATTTTGCCGTGCTACAATTTAAAAAAAATAGCAGATTTTTTGCTATTCCTGATCGCCTCCTTCCCCTGATCTGCAATAGTAAGCAATGCTGTTACCAGTCTCTTTTCGATGTATACGAAAACATTTATATAAATATATTTTAATCTGTTCATGTTTCCTTATTGATTCATGAACAGTAATTAGCAAGTCTAGAAATAAGGAAATTATAGCCTATAGATTAATTAACTTATAGTGATTCGCTGCTAGGCCGATGGTAGCCCAGTGGATGAGACCATGAGCCACATATCAGACCTCCATATGCAGATCCCCCCATGCTTAAAATGCAAAAATAAGCAAATCATGGAACTCCCGCCCCCTTTAATGCTTACATAATACTTGAATGACCTCTTAATATGTGTAATGTGTATCTATCAAATCCCACTGGTAGTCGTGAGCTTAAACGAAATTTAATATTTTCGAACTGACTATGCTATTGCCCTAGCAAGGACTTAACAGCTTCACCGGACTACAATGTAAATTAATACTTTAGTAGTTATAAAATGTAATAATAAAGTTATATCACGACCGATTTCTTTTTTTTTTTTTTCTCGAACTGACTACGCTATTGACCCGGCAGGGTCTTCACAGCTTCACCGGACTACCGGACCAATTTCCTTTTTTTTTTCCTTGAACTGACCACGCTATTGACCCTGCAGGGTCTTTACAGCTTCACCGGACTACTAAGGCGAGCGCTTAAGGCACTCGTTGATTTGGTTTTTAGGTAACATACACAAGGGCGCATGCGCACCTCGGCTTGGGATGTTACCTGGAAAAAGTCGCGTCTGACCTAGCTAACTATTCTAAGCTATTCATACATATATACATTTGTGAACCATACAGTCGAAATTGCATGATTCACAAATGAATACGTGTATATCGGAATGAAACGAACTAAAACTATTCGATTCAGTTCGTTGAGGGAAAAAAACAAAACCCTCCCACCATGTGTATGTATGTGCACGTGTGTGAGAGAGATGATCTCATATGTGTGTTCAAGTGATGTAGATGAGTCACTGTATCGCGAAAATAATATCACGAGGGCTCCGCGCGGGGACGACCTAGGCTCGAAATATTACTGAGAACCGCGATGTGTGCGGGAACTAAAAAGGATCGATTACAAAAGCGCGGGCGCAACACGCATTTAATAAGATCGAATTTAAATTTACTTTACGGCGACGGCGCCGAAATCTAAAAATAGACATAACAAAAATTATTATTATTGAACGGTCGTTTTTAGGGGAAGATAGACGTAAATACGCGATTCACTCTATCTTATATGAGTTATTTATTTTGAACAGCTGCGCGCGCGAGCCGTTGTAATGTAGCCGCGATGGCTGGAAACCTATGTATTGCAGTGACGGATCCTAGAAGAGGATTTCGGGCGGTTTCTTCGTATGCCGAGATCTCCGAGATCTCGTGGAAGATGAGTAGTTGACCTGTGTAGTCAATACTCGATAGGGAGAAGGAATAGGCGGGGTGATCCTGTGAAGGATTAGCCGCCGGAGGTCTGGGAATGGGCTGGGACACGGGCTTAGGAGCCCACGGAGCCTGAGGGGCCCGGTAGGGGCGGGGGGGCGCGCTAGTCGCGGGTGCGGACGCTGCCGGTGCACGAGACGTGCTCGGCAGGCTCGGGAAGGCCTCTCGGGACATGAAAGGCGGGGGTCGAGGGCGGGCGGGAGCGGCGGCCGCCTTAGACGGCGACGCCTGCCTGGGGTAGCGAGGGCGCTTTGTGCGCGGGGCGCGGGGACATCCGCGATAATTCGCGGTATGACCCACGCCGCGGCACAGAACACAGCTCGGGGGATCGGGGGAGTCTTTAGTGCGAGAACACTCCTTGGTGGAGTGGTCGCCGAGGCACTTAACGCACCTGGGTTTCAGGAGACAGTTTCGTGCGGAGTGTCCGTACACCTGACAGTTGTGACACTGCGAGGGCACAGACGTTTTGCGCGGCGGCTCGACGATAACGCCGGAGAGGCCGCAGAGGGATGTGAGATTGAAGATCGCTTTCCCTTGAGGGGTGCGATCGAGGACAACGAGAACCATATCATATGGAGCCCTGGTGCGCGGAGAGCGCATACGATGAACCTCGCGAACAGGAATCTTCTGTTCTTTGAGGTCGTCGGAAATGTCGTAAGTCGGGAGTTCTGAAGGAACCCTACGGATCACAACCCGTAGTTTACGCTCCTCTTCGAGAGAGTGCGTGAAATAACCCCACTGGTTGTCCCGAAGGAAACGAGTGAGGTCACGATGGGCGGTGGACGTGGCTACCTTCACCTGAATACCTACAGCGGTATTCACAGCGGAGGTGTAAGGAATGCCTGCCGTTTCCAGCAGGCTAAAAATTTCAACCCAAGACGCTTTGTCTTGGATCGTAAAGGGGGGCGGTGGGCGGGGATTTTTGCCCAAAACTGCGAAACCCGCAGTTTTAGGCGAAGCGGGTTTAGAGGGCGCTGGTGTCGTCTTTGGCACTTTCGCGCCATTGACGTTCACCCGATCGCGATCGCGATAGCGATGATAGCGACTCCGATTCTGGCTCCGATATGGAGCAAGACCCTCCTGCTCAGCAAGATCCTCCTGCCGAGCAAGACCCTCCTATCATCGCTATCGCGATCGCGATCGGGTGGGGCACCGATTTCCTCTTTTCTAATATCTTGTTGATAACACAAACGTAACTTGCTGTTCGTATCATTTACTCAGTTACTCTTGTATTTGTGAATAAAACAATTGCAATTTACATTCGAAGATAACGTGAAACTCACAAAACTTACTCATGAAATGGTGCTGCTAATGATAATTATTTTGTTAGATTTTTTTATTTAATAGCACTGAGTTGCGAATGCAAAAAAAATGATTCTTCAAGTAGCCATTTCTCAGTGATTTATTAATAGATCTTGTAATACTTAAACATTAATTATAGAAATTCTCGCTTAATTTACATCTTCAACCAAACAGGATATTAATAATGACACGAATTAAAATAAATGATACCCCAGAGGCGACCGTAGTGATACTGACATCCTATTTCTAACCAGGAACACATGATCGTTAGCTGTTTTTTCTTTCATTTTTTTTTCATTAGTGCATAAATTAGTAACCGTTGTGACATGCCGCTTAAAGATAGCGTCAATTAGGATTCAGGTGGCGCCCCCGAGATCGTTTGCACGGAATGATACATACAAACTCTCCCTTCGGTATGCCGCTCTGGTAATTATTCCTAATTAATATGTACAATAGGGTGACTAATTATAATAAGTCCGTAATTGCGTTGTACACGAGCAAGGCTTAATAAATTAAGCCCATAGTTAACCTTGACCTACAATACATAAATTTTCCGCGGCCATTAAATATTAATGGTAGTAGGGTTTTATCCTGAAGAAATCTTTCAGGTATTGACTTAAGCTTTAATATATTCGGCATAAGTAAGTTAAAAGTAACTTTTGTATATAGAAAAAAATACCTTAATAATTATATATGATAGATTACAAAGTAAGTTTGTTGAGCAAAATACTTTTTATGGTTAATTTTATGACGTGTCCGCTGAAAGTAAATCATTTACGAATTTTTATTTAATTTAGTGATAGCTATCACTACATATTATAAAACAATGTCCTCTGTCGCGTCTGTATGTTCGTCTGTCTGTTCGTGATAAACTCAAAAACTACTGAGTGCATTTATCATTCGATCCATTAATAGATAGAGTGATTTATGAGGAAGGTTTAGGTATATAATTTGTCAAGATTGTTTGTAAATTGGTTGAAATATTACGGTAAATGTTGTAAGTGTCGGAAAAAGTCAAACCGCCTGGGAGCTTTAATCGAAAACGCTGCCTATTTATTCCCTTTGACATATAACAAAACAATTGAGATAATAATCGACGCAGACGGAGTGGTGGGAATCAGCTAGTTGGATCATAAAATCACTTTTGTATTGCAGTAAAATAAAATAAACATTTCCTTTACAACCATTCAACAATTATATAGATTATTTAGCTTCAACTGCTTCAAGGTTTCACACGATTAGGTGCATAAAAGAAAAATTAAATTACGAAATAAACAAGTCCGGCCCAGTAAACAATATATCTGAAGATATCTAAAGTTATAAACAGTGATAGATGTTTCCGTATGACAAACATTCGGAAGTGTCATTATTCACTAATGTCTTCTATTACGATCGGTCAATAGTGGTTTGAAAGATTCACCGAAACATAAAATCGGTTCTAAATGTGTAGATTATCGTTTCCACTTTTTTATTTAAGGCAAATTAAGGTTCTCACTTATGACCTATTACGATTAGTCTATTCGGATTAGTTCATATAACATCTTAGCACTATCAGAACTAGTCCCGTTTAACATTTTGTGACGATTATTTAATGAATACTGCTAGATGCGAATTAATTGAGACTCTAGATTACTTATGTTACGTATGGCATTTGATGCCAACTTAACACTTATTTCTTGTCAAAATATTTTTATGTGATACGAAGGTATAGTATGAAGAAAATGAAGCTAGTAGCTATCAGTTGTTTTATTTAGATATATAATAGTTTAAGTAGCAAACTATCCACAATTGTACTCCATATTTTCACAAATTTACATGAATTAAGTTCTAATTCTCAACGTAAACATTAGCACAGTTATCATAATGATTTATTCAACGTAGATAAGCGCTTTATTGCCGACCGATCAATACTTACGTGATATAAAACTACAACAAGCCGAAAACTGTGTTAAACTAAGCCTAGTGATGGGAAACGATATCTGTCGATAGATCGAAGACACGCAGCGGGAGTCCGCTTATCGAGTCGACATCTGGCGCCTAAATTCTTACATGCCATGCACACCGGTTGTAAATAACGAAGGAATCGCCACTGACAGACGGACCGACGGACGGACAACAATACACGGCATATCGTTAGACTACTGTGGATAAGATATTAAAATCTAATATTTTGGCATAAATTATTTCACAATATACAGATAAGAAGCTTGCATTAAATAAATTTTGAATTTTGCATTGGAATATTCCAAATTATTTAGTCAAATAACATGTTTATTTACTAAAGTATACATATCACTAAGAAAAATTAAATTACAAATTACAAGTACTGCTTGTATAAGCGACCAATAGATGAATTGTTATAATATAATTTCCAAAGTACTGAGCTTTAAATATTAGCCAGAGCGGAATAATAGCTATCAGTATCTTCTTATTCGTGTTAGGTTATAAAATATTGTCATTGTCCATTGAAAAAATAATTTTCTGCTCAATAGCTTATACGATCTTGAATCACAGTACCTTTCTCTGTACCTCTATTCAAAACGTATTTGTTAAATTTAGTCTCAAATCTGTGCCCTAATCAATCAATCAGTTTCAAATAACAAAATAATTGAATAAGATACATTTGTACAATAATAAAAGTGGAATCACTTATTTATTTTTCTTTTAAGTTTTTTGATTTAATTTTATTTCGATTAGATTTCATTTTATTTTGTAGCTCCTCACTATTACAACTATATCCAAGCATAAAACCCATGAGATATGCAAATAAATAGTCGTCGGTTGATTGAACCATGATATAAAACGAAATTGCTTTTGATTAAACTTTGAATGAATCTGTATACACGATAATTCAAAACGATTCAGTAATGTCCATATAGCGACAACTTCTCAGTAGTAAATAAGCTTTATCAATTTCAATAATCAAAGATTAAATATAATACAGGCAGGACAGGTAGACGGACGACCGGGATACGGATGAAGTCAAATTACGAAAATCAATGTAAAAGTAACCTTAACAGGCTTTCCATAAGATCGGGAATATAAATTACTAGCGCGACATAAATCGTAGGAATATCATGACACGTGTCAGGTGAGACGGGAGCTGCTGTCAAAGTGACGTAATATATATATTTGTATCGCCATAACCTGACTTTGCTGACGTCATTAATGACGTGGGAACGGTGACTTATTGCCTGTTGGAGAAACTAAAATCATGATAGGTAGCTCATTTATTTTTAAAAATATCAACATAATCAATCTCTATATATCTGTTATAATTAACTAGCGGCCCACGGACGTTATCCCGCCCTGATAATAAAAAAATTTGACAAATTATATACCTAAACCTTCCTCGTGAATCACTTTATCTATTGGTGAAAACCACATGAAAATTCGTACAGTAGTTTTTGAGTTTATTGCGAACAGACTGACAGAAGGACAGACGTGACTTTGTTTTGTAATATGTAGTGATATCAAAATAATTAAATAAATACAATGTTTATACGAAGGGCGCATTCAAAATTTATAAGTACTATGAGTGGTCAAAAATGAATTAATTGTGTCTCTAAATATACTCCTTTAGCTTCAATGCGCTTTTTTCTATAAATAAACACATTTTTGAAAACATTTATGCTACTCCATCGTGGTGACCTTGGAAATATGCTTTTTATACTCTTCAACAGCCTCCTCTAGTGTTAAAAATGACCTCGTGGTGATTTTTTAAAACAGGAGAAAGTCGCGTGGTGCCAAGTCGGAAATGTATACAGAATGATATAACATATCTACGTTTTTCTCTTTCAAAAATTCTGTCTGTCTGGTTGTGTGGCCGAGTGAGAACTAACACTGGCATGGTGCAAAATGATACGGCGTTTTTGCTTGAGTTCATCAATGACTTCCAGCAGACAAATTTTCGTGTATCAATCGCTTTTCATTGTACGAGGATCCTCCTAAGCGATAGTAGATATGTATCCAGTTTTATTTAAAAAAAGTAGCAAGACCCGCTTAGCGGCAGACGGCACACTCGCCGCTCTGGTTGGTCTTACCCCGAAACACCCAAACAGTCGATTGCTGCTTTAAGATCGTAGCTGCAAATCCATGTTTTGTTGACTGTCACTTTGTCCCATACCAGATTCGACGTCCTTTCATTGAATCTGGTGCCCATTGCACTAGGCCAAGTAAGGCTATCCGTTGTTTAAGCTTCAGTTAAATTATGAGGGATCTATCGGGAATACAGTTTTTCATATCTAAATGTTGTGGTAGGATTGATTGTATCAGACTCATGCTGGTGTCGAAGGATGACCTAATCTCATGACATGCTCGTAAATTCGACCACATCGATATTTTCGTTGTTCACAGCGATATGCGGACGACCATCACGAAATTTATCACTCAGTGATGAACTCAATCGTGTTGGAATTCTGCAATGAACAATCGACTTGCATGGTGCTTCATTGCCAAAAGCAGTTTCAAAGCGAGCGACACTCTATTCAAGTGACAAACTGCACATAAAACCAAAATAAATCATATTACGAAAATTGTCACTAGTTAAATCCATGGTTACGTGGACACGCACGGTGTTATTACAAAAAAGTTAAACGCGTATTGAATATTTGCTTTAAAAAGGTTTCGAATTAAATGCACCGCGGTCGTTGAATGTTCGCCATCTTGCTATTTTGTCTCGCTTTGGTTACGTTAGGTTAGACTTCCAAAAAGGATAACGCGAACTTGCCTATTCTCTATTTGTGTTATCTATATCTGTTATTTTTATTATAGATTTTTATTCAGATCACATATCGCTACGATTTTCCATAGGAGATACGCAATAATCAATGATATATTTACAAAATTAAAAAAATATAGGATATCCCTTAATTTATCCTCAAAAAACACACTATGTCTTTGAAATAACAAAACGATTTTCACTACAACAAATTCGCTGCCAATATTTAGTTAAAAAATAAATGTATAGTTCAAAGAACATTAACATATAGGTATATGAAAAGCATTCTTGAATTATTCTAATGCATCCACAAGAATTCTCAGCAGCAAAAAACATATAAATTATTTTACTTTAATCTATTCTTCAAATTTTATTGTAAAAAAATGTAGTGATCAAGTGAAACAAGTTAGTAGAATAAGCTCACTAATAACTCACAAAAACCAATAGATGGATAAACTTTTCAACAAATCAAACTCGTACATCGCGCAAGCAAATTCAACTGAGTACCAAAGTTATTGTAAATTAAACGCAAGATCAAAGGTATAATACGGTACCTATACAAGTTAATAGGTTGTTACTCTTTCCTTGTTTTAACTAATATTTATTACACGCTTACATAGATTTAATTATAGGAATCGTATAGGCATTAGCAACGAGTACGTATTGCCGGTGTAAAGTGCAATAAGGTAAAACAACCTGGTAGTCATGTTACCCTGTTTGCAGAAACCAGTTTGCGGTTAAACGGATAATAGAATTCACACATAGGAGTAATAATCAAGTGTTTCAACTGTTTGTCTATATATTGTCTATACATATTGCGGTTAGATTCTGATTGGGGTATCAAATATTTTAGTTTTATTTATATGCATTTTTTATTTGTATTGGTTTCAGCATAAATGTGTCGGCTCGCCCGGGGTAGTACCACCCTCTCATAGAAAACCGACGTGAAGTAACAGTGCTTGCATTGTTGCGTTTCGTTCGGTCAGTGAGAGCGCCGGAGACCCATCTCCCCTCCCGTCTCCTCTCTCCTCTCCTTTTCCCTCCCCTAACCCTTCCCTCCGAAAGATGGCAACGCACTTACGACTCCTCTGGGGTTGTTAGTGTGCATGGATGGTGGTGATCACTTAACAGCAGGTGACCCACCTGTTCGTTTGCCACCTATGACATAAAAAAAAAAAAAATATGCATTTTTCCTAAATATATATCGCTGCACGTTGTACAGTCATCTCAATCATATTATACATTAATGTAAAGTGAAATTAACGATGTACACACGCAACATCTGAATATTTTAAATAAATTAACAATAAAAAAAACACCAACATCACAAACCATATTTCAACGAAACATGAATATAAAAAAAAATGTAATATTGAAACTAGAACCAAAATCGGTCTTCTAATGAAATTAATCAAAGCGAATAACCGTTAGCTGCCGGACAGAAACACTGCGTCACAAATCGATCGTTATTCGACACGGTTTTTTTAACTTGTACCACCCAGAAATCATAATCACCATTATAAACAAACAAAAAAATAAATACTATAAACCATCAATTTCTCGAAACGTTTAATTATGAATTATGCACCAATAAATCGAGATCGCTTTAAGCAAAGACAGCATAGCAGGAATTCCATCGGACGCAGAGTGTGTATTTCGTTTTTTTTTTATTTTTTGTTCGCGTCCCTCTCGCACTACCAACCTGGTTAATTAAAACTGTACATTAGCATAAACAAATAAAATGCCCCATTACGAATTCAATTTACAATCGGTTGAAAACGGTTGAATTAGTCGCAGTAAATAATATCTCGGATACGGTTTCGATAATAACGTGCATGGCCCAAGTGTAAAACGGTGAATATATTAACCATCATTTGTAAAATGAAATTATTAATATTAGTCGGGTTTTCACATTTATCGGCACTCCGAGCAATAATTATATACAGTTTTATGCAGTTTATTAATTAATCAAAAATATGATGGTCTGCACAAGCTCAAAACAAAAATATACTTTGCGTCGCTAGTCGGACTCAAGTAAGATACGTCACGAGAGAGTCGACATTCTCAGTGACAGATAGTGACGCAAAATCACAAGATTTTACCCATTCATATATCAAACACGCATATAATACAATCGAGTATATACATTGCATAGTCAAGAGCATATCAAACGAACCCATAAACTCTTCCCCTACCAAATTTTTTTTTTCGGTCCACGCTGCTAAAGATGTTTTTACCTAAAAGGAAAATCGCGTGTGAAATCGAAGAGGAATATGTACTTAACTGTTATCCCTCTGGCATTATCCCATAAGGAAATGTGTGCATATCAACTTTGAAACAAAAATTTTTCGTTATTTTAATTTTTAAGTTATAGTATATTAATAATATAAAATCGCTGGCGCGTTTCGCTTGCGACAAACTCGATACGTAAGGCAGCGAAACACCGTGAGCCGATGCCTTCATTTGGTAAAGTAAATATCGGTAATTCACAACATGGCTTCGTATGTTTTGTATATTTTAGACACGTTTGTTTCTTTAGAAATTTATATAACGCTATATATACATAGGTACTGTACGATATCCACATTAAATTTTATATTTACGCTTATCATTTCTGAACACTTATACACTAAAAATAAAGTAACGAAAACCTAAAGTACTAAATAAAAGAAATTAAAATATTTCGAATAGCCATAATATAAATAGCATACTTACAAAATAAAGTAAATAAAACCTTTTCCTATCACTCGATTATTATATGTCATTGAGATACCACTATAGGGCTTGTTGCATTGGCTATTTTTATCATAGAGAGAGAAGAGTTCCAGTCATAACCCATAAAGCGGGTCCATATGTCCGTCCGTCTATCGTAGACCATACGAGAAAGAGAGCGAATTAATTATAATTATAGTTGTTTTCTTTTAAATTCTATTAATATGTTTAGACTTCGTCTTATTTACACAGAACAGTGATGAGATTATATGATTTTACTATGGTTCATATTTCAAATAATGACACTCGATCATTTTGTATTAAAAATGTTAGCAAAATATGATTGACTTGAACATCAAATATCATCAAAAGCGGAATAGTAAAATACATCAAAAAATCAATACAGATGTTTAAAAATGTATTATTATAGGATTAAATATCCTCCAAATTATATAGAATCTAAATTGATGATTCGAAAATGTTGGGCTTAGAAAGAAAATAATGTCTTTATAAAGACAGTTCACGGAATGTAAATATTCTAGAAAAAATTTCATAACTACAAAAAGTTTAATTGCTTCTTTCTCCCCTGATACCATCAGTTTATCGACGCGACAAACGATTATCTACTCTCATTTGACAAATTAACTATGGGTTTTGGTTATGTTGAAACTTTCATTTTTATTCTAAAGCATACAATCATAAGTCAAAATCTGTTGATTCTTGTATAAAACAAACATGGGTGTATAGGAATAGGGTCGGTCCGGGATCCCCGTGGCGCGTGACACGCGGCGCGCCCCGGGACGCCATTGTCCCGCTGTCCGAGAACGAGGAAATGCCCCACACGCCGGCACCGAGTTGCCCTCCACTCGCACATCACTAACATCGATTATCGATACATCTCAACATCGATTATATCGATCATTTTTAGACACTACTTATCAAAACGCTTTAGCCACAACTTTAGCGAATTTTACACATATCCTTAATACATATTATATACTAGCTAACCCGGCCATGCGTTGCTGTGGCTCCGTTATTACGTGCTGAATTTAATAAAACACGTGCACCAGAAAATAAACTAGAGTTGAAAAACAAATTCAAAATTGAATCATGGCGCCATCTATGAGATATCTATAACAGTCGGTCTTACAATTTTCGGTCAACAAACTAATTTAAATCCCTATCTGTTATAACAAGATTTTTTGACAGCATTGACAATAATTTAATTTGTAATTTAAAAATATTGAAAGCAATAATCAAACTATATATTATACTACTGCCTCTCAAGTTGGACCACATTATACCATTAAGATTTGAATTTCATGAAGATCGGTTAAGTAGTTTCCGAGTTCATTGCGAACAAACATCATGACATGTTTTATTATGATTGTTATATATATAGATATGTATAATTAATACGTGAAGCCCAAACTTGTATCCCTTTTTGAGAGAAATGCGCGAACGGATGAACGTGAAACTTGGCATAGTTAAAGTTTATATGGAGGAGAAGTGCAGAAAGCTAACTATTTTATATAATATGCATTAGAAGTACATTAAATTAATTAAAATATGCATTACTCACACTACTTCTTCAATTTTACACAATATATACACACATGTAAATAAAAAAGACATTTGACATCTGTCAATAAAGGACTTCAAAAAAACTTGTGAAGGAGGTTGCTATGCTCGATTGTATGTATTATTTTACTCTTGCGTTCCAATTACCCTTTTTCATTCTACATTCAACTTTAAAAAATCAATGAACTATGGTCGAATGTCGACCACTGGGCGCCCACTAGTATGTATAATAAAATCATATATATTAATTATAATATACTTAAAATATCTCTGTGGTATAATTTCTCATCCACTTCATTTGTGCACGATAACCAGACTATATTACGTAAAACACCACCTGCATTACAAAATATAGAGCCAAATAACACAAGATTATGAATAAAATGTAAACTATAACTATAAATTATAAACGAAACTGATTAATTACACGTTGTTTTTTCAATTATTTTATCGACAGTAAAACATCGATATAACTTAACTCACTAACGTGGCGCCTCGTAGGCCAAAGCACCGCGGGACCTTGTGTTATCCGAGTACCCTAAGTGCCTCATATTGGTTTACCTGGCTATATTACACGCGTATACGCAATATCCATATTTCGGCGTGCACCGGAAACGAATCGTCACTAGTGATGCTACACGGCAATGAGTTTCAAATCTTATCAAATGGCGAATAAAGATCAATTTAAGTCGTCATAGTATACGTCGGTTAAGTTACACGTATTACCGAATAAAAAAAGATATAATATTCATTTTAGTGTCCCTCGGGCAGAGACAACTTCAATAAATAACAAAACAAAGCATTCATGTCACACCTTATTTAAAGTCGATTTTATCATTCTTTTGTCCGATTGTTAAGAGTTAAAATTTATATAATTCACGTTATAATAACTTAAAACAATGATATTATTTATACACGGTAATAAAATATATTATTTATATCATAATGTTTTAGTTAATGGGCGAGTAATAAAATTAATCTAAATGTATATATATGCTTTGCTTATCATAAAAAACTGGCTTTTCTTTATTATAAAAGTTATAAGACATTATAATTTATGTCTTGTTTCTTTTACTGTTCCAATACGAAAGAACTCGTGTTTCATACTGATTTACAATTAAGTGGTTATGTATAGTATTGTATTTCAATTGCAAAAGTATAATAAACTAGCGGACACGGCGGACGTTGTCCTGCCCTAATAATAAAAAAAAAATAGACAAATTATATACCTAATTCTTCCTCATGAATCACTCTATCTACTAGTGAAATCCGACACTAACAACACCAGAGGAGTCGCAAGTGCGTTGCCACCCTTTGGGGGAAGGGTTAGGGGAGGGAGTGGGAGAGGAGAGGGGAGGGGAGGTGGGCCTCCGGCGCTCTCACTGACCGAACGAAATGCAACAATGCAAGCACTGTTACTTCACATCGTTTTTCTATGAAAGGGTAGTCCTACCCCGGACGAGCCGACCCATTCATGCTAAAACCAGTAATAGTTTCAGCGTGGCTCTACCACCAGAAAACGTGTACAGACAATATGTTGTAACGTTTAATTTCTTTTATGTTATACATATATTTGTAATTCTATTTTTTCCCTATTGTATCGTACGTGTATTTGGCTACAATAAATATACTTTCTGTCTTTTGTTTGTTTTTTCACTATATCCCTATTGAGTAGAAACTCATATAATTAAAAATCAACCATAGTGACTCGGTCAGAGTCATTGTGTATTAAAATCATATAATATAGCTATCGAGGAGTTAAACAGATCCACCTAACAACGACAACTGTCGGCTGTTTTTTTTCGAACTGACTACGCTAATGACCAAGCAAGGTCTCAACAGCTTCACCGGACTACTAAGGCGAGCGCTTAAGGCAATCAGCCGATTTTATTTTGACAACTAGCTCGAGGGTGCGCGGCACACCTCGGCTTTGGCTGTTGCCTGATACATGTAATTCGCGACCTATCTGAGCTTACCTAAGCTAAGCTAACTATTCATACATATATGAGTTGTTGAAACATATATGTGTACCAAGCATACATACCTCAATAACTCTTATATATATTTCGTATTGGAAACTGTCATCTGATTTTAATATAATTTGCGTCATAACAATCACTGCCATCATTATAACTAGGTTTACCATAAACGTAAATTTCTAAACCGGGACACGGACTAGAGTTAAAGTAAAAATTACAAATGGAAAGTGTAGGTCACACGGTCTGCACTCAATTTAGACGAAACAAATAGGAGAAACCGGAATAGGCCCGATTAAATCGTAACATGTGGTAAAACTAATTGTCATAAGATGAACATATTGAAGACATTACCTATATTTCATGTAAATCAAACTCTTTAAAAATACGAGAAACAAATTAATGTGGATAAAACTATATTGGGCTTTAAGCCATATCTTAGAGAACGAAAATCATGTTATTTATATATACTATGCACAAAATATTATTAGATCTAACAGTTTGTATAAATTAATCTTTGAGAGTACTTCGTCCGATTTAAGGAATTCTTTAAATATATATAAAATTATATTTTCTTGTTATAATAAGTTCCACATAGTAATTAATACGTTCAGAATCGAATGTGGTTACTTGCACACAAGTATATATAAAATTAACATCTATAAGTTATTGAAACTACAACGTACTCACCTCAGGGTCTATTTTCTTATACTCCTGGTCGTCTTCATCCACTTCGAAGTAGAGTTCTGTAGACGTAAGAGACACCGTCCCGGGAGCCACGAGTCCCGGGGCCACGAGCCTCGCCTTCGTACTGATGTTCACTGGACCTTTAAACAAAAACTATTCTTTAGAATTACCATATTATCCGTTATAAAATAATTGTATCGACCGGTGTAAAGGCTGAACAACTTGCAAAAATTCTTAAATTACCCTTTTCTCGTCAATGGATTTACTATATCCATCATAAGTCAAAATTCAAGCGAAATGAGAAAAAGAGTGTATATATGAACATTTAAAAAAACGATCGGTTAAGAAATTACACATAAAAGTAACGTCGGAGCAAGCTGCCAAAAGCCTAACAGAATAATTATAGCAAACTCTTTGTTGTTTTCATTGCCGTTTCGTTTTTAATAGGGTTTTTATAAATGATGAGACAAACTATTATAAAGATTACTATTCTATTACTACTTTAAAACAATTGAGTTATTGAGTTATAAATATTCGTGTACAATTTCGAGACTGACAATCTACATTTTTTTAGGTTTTATTTGTCGACGAGCTAATCCCGTGGCATTGGGCGTGTTTCTTATGCAGTAACAATTATTTTCCTCTCGTAATTTTATTTTCAGTTACATATATTATAATAATTTCATAACTTCTGAAAACAGCATTGTTTATTATTTACAAACATGAACTGAAAAAATCAATGCTGTTATTGAGTTCAACACGGACATACAAACGAACAAACAAAAAATGAAAACACAATTAAAATTATAAAGTGGTTAAGTTGCCTAGTATAAACTTGTAACATGTACAGACAGAATTACAGATTTAAAAGCGTGTGGTGTATATAAGTAATGTACCAGTGAGGTCGGCATCAATTTCGCGATCGTCTACCAGGAGCTCAGCGTCGTCGAGGAGCTCCGCGGCCGCGGGAGTCGGCAGCTGCGCCCCGCGCCCCGCGCCCCCCGCCGCTATACGCGCGTGCAGCTCCTCCGTCGCCTGCACACACAGTAACGTACGAAAACACTGTGGGAACTCTCCTTACTGTTCAATTATTTCCTACTATCCACAACCTATGATGTAGTAGTAGTAGTAGATGTAGTAGTAGCCGAATCATTGGTACGGCTGATAGTGCGGTAGCTACATCTATCAGGGTTTTCCCTCTAAATTAAGGGAGTAAATAAGCGCGATGGGATTTATATGATCGCGAGTATAGGATCGGGTGTATGTACCTGCAGGATGGCGTCGTGCGGGGGCTCGGCGGAGGGCGAGCGCGAGAGTGCGGCGGCGGCGTGCGCGTGCCCGCGCGGGTCCGGCACGAGCCGGCGCCGCCGCCGCGCGTCGTCCTCCCACGAGTCCAGCTTCCAGAACCCTCTGCCGCTCCTGCGACACCACGCCATCGATTAACATTAGAGATATGAGAATAATGCTCAAATCGAATCGAATCAAATGATGATGTTCAATCGCTATCGGATGATTAGTTAATCCGAATATTCACACACCCCTACATAATATTTAATCGAAGCATGCAATAAGCCACAGCTTTCGGTGGACGAAAAATTATAATATGTGTGCGTATCGTGAAAATAATGAGTTATCGAAGGTACATATATGAAAAGTAGAACAACAGTGTAGGTAATTGTTTGCAGAGGTAAATGAAAAGTAAAAAAGCAGTGTAGTTAATTGTTTAGGAATGTATATGGAAACTAGAATGGCGGTGTAGTTAGTTGTTTGTTTACTAGTTGGATTATGAGTGATTAGTTATTTAGTTATAGAGTGGTAGGTTGTTTGAAAACAGTTTGATTGGTTGTTTGGTTATGGAGTGATTGATTGTGTGGTTATGGAGTGATTGGTTATAGCGTGGTTGGTTGATTGGTTACAGCATGGTTAGTTGTTTGGTTATGGAGTGATTGGTTAGAGCGCGGTCGGCCGGCGACGCACCCGGGCTGCGGGTCGCTGTGCGCGGCGGCGTGGCGCAGCTTGTCGAGCAGGCGCGCGGCGGCGGCGTGGTCGCGGCGTCGCGCCGCCACGATCAGCCGCTCGCACGTGCGCTCCTCCTCGCCGCGCTCCGACACGTTGCTCGCGCACACGCACTGCACGCACACGACACCCACCGTGTACACAACACACTCATACATCATAGTGGCTCCTTCACAGGTAATATATTCTAAATAAAATAATACCTGTGGTAACGCAACTTTTTTATACACGTATCAAACATTATTATGGTTTGTATAACCTATGATGTGTCGAAAATTTAGGGTGTATATGAGAGAAACAGTGAAAATCCAATTGTGATAAAATCTTATTTAATTTAATAGAGAAGTCGACTTAAAATTTCACAAAATTATTACATCGTATTATATTTTATGCCATAAAAAAAATTAAATTGTGTATTTAATGACAATTAATTATGCCATAATTAATGGCCTGATACATTTCATTTCATTTTGGGTCACACTGCTATATTCTGTTAAGGACATATGTATTTTATTTTAGCCGTTTGTGGAGTCTAATCCGCTTCACCGTAAAACGCTTCACTTGTGGTTATTACGTCAACGGCTAACCGTTGACTACACGCTAACCGGCTAATTTGAACTTCGTTCTCGTTATATAAAATCTGGAAATCTCAAAATAATATAACATGTTTTATACTATTATGACATCGTCTGCCTTTCCTCAATATTCTCAACATGTTATGCTCATTTTATTCGCTACTTGTCATCATTTTGTTTTATAGTTGTTTTGTACACTTTTCAGGTCTTGAATCATTATCGCCACTGTTGTATACTATTAATTAAACATCGTTGATTGATTAATTATTGTTTAAGTAGAAAATTCCAACTAAACATAACAGTACGTAGTGCGTACCAGGCATTAGTACAACATTAAAAATAATATAAGGTGTTTGTTTGTAGCAAACTTTATTAAAAATATATATAAACTGGTAAATATTAAAATACAAGAAGTCACATGCTTGTTGATTGTCGAACTGTCAATACTTTTCAAATGATTCCAAATATAAACTAATCTTTTAAAAATAATAAAATAACTATATACGTTTTACATCAGTACACAACAGTGTGTAACGAAAGCCAGTCGGAAAAGGAAAGGGTCGGTTCAGTTTTGCCACTAAAATCCGTTTGGTTTATTCGGAACACCTTACACATGATATATTGACGATTAAAATTTGTGGATTTAGGACACGAGTATGGCAAAAAAAAATCAATGAATCAATGAAGCGGACCTCGAAATCGGCATGTTTCAAGACATCGTCGGCCCTCATCCTGTTGAGTATGAACTCGGCCTCGTTGGCGACGCGCACGATGTGGTCGCGCATGGCGTGCGACAGCAGGCGGCCCTCGTTGATGAGCTCGATGAACGCGAGCCCCGCGTGCTTCTGCAGCGAGTTCTGCCACTCCTGCGAGCACAGCAGCATCACCAGCTCCACCACCGACGTGCTCGACTTGAACGTCTGCAGACCTGCACCGACCGACATCTCCATACTCTTACAAACACATACACATCTTCGGTCAAATAAAATCACAATTGGATAAGATAGGTGGCGCTGCGGTGCAATTTTAGGATTTCGCTTATTATCAAAGCAGGACAACGTTCACCGCGACCACTAGTAGAAATCTAAATTGCCATTTATTTACCCTTTGAAGTTTTTGGCGCAATCTTGGAAAGTCACGTAATGATTTTTGTATTTTTTTCATAATCTTATGTTATTTCGCTCTATATTCAATAATATAGATGGTGTTTTACGTAATTTAGCTCGGTTATTATATACAAGTGAAATGAACACAAAATAATATCACGGAGCATGGATTCTGTGTAGCCAGAAAAACTCCCTGGAAAATTTAACAAGACCATCATCTTGTTAGAACATTAAAATAATCGCAAGATACTTGTAATGTCATTACCTACTCGACAATGGCAATAATAATCTACTAGAAAATTGGTAGCCAAAATTAAAATAAAAAACATATTTATTGTTAACTTGTCTTAAAGTTACATATATTTTTTGTTTTGAATTTGTGTTTTGCGCATCTATATTCAGAGTGGTCAAAAAGATTGACAAGGACTGTGCAATAATATTATACCGATATGGTAAAGCGACTAAGCGCATGCAACCCAAAACCAATGATAACCGTCGAGAAAACGGTAAACCATCGGCAGTCGTCGCTGTCATGCCAGCCTGTAATTGGATTTCTACTGACTGATCTCTAAACGTAATAAACTAAACGACAATGAAAACCAAACTGTGGCCAGTTTACCACCATGTGCATGACAGTTGCGAATAAATCGAATACAGATCTTTGTTATCCTGTTTGATTATTGGCTATACGAGTATATAGCTTGACCACGGAATATGTACAATTAAATGCATGCTGTTATGGTAATTGTTAGACCTAATGTATAGTGATCGCGATCCAGTCAGAAGCAATTGCTATATTCTACCACCCGGTAATTGAAGTTATGCAAAAAATACCAATAAATGCTTATGTAAGCGAACTAAGAAAAACTGTTCGATTAAATCTTAATTAATACAGAAATAGAAGAAAAGTATAATCATTAAAAAAAAACAACACTGTCCATATCTCTGTGTAAGACGCAAGCTATGAGATGTTTCAGCAAAAAAATACACGTCCCACATAACCCCCGGAATACAGACAAAAGAAATTAAGAAAGAAATCTAATCTAGCATGCTTAGAGCCGTATACCTTTACCCTCCATGAGCAGCTCCTGGCCGTGGCTGCCGACCAGCGTCTTGGAGAGGAAGGGCGCGAAGTCCAGCATGATCTCGCGCAGCAGCGGACACACCGGCCCCAGCGCCGTCTCCAGCTTGTGCGTGAGCGTGGCCTCCCGCGACGCGCCCTCCGCGCCCAGGGACGCGTTCATAGCGCTCAGGCCCGCCAGCGTCTCGTTGTCCTGTCACAATACACCGTCGTCGTCATCAGCCTGGACGAGACCTACTGCGCGGCCATAGGCCACTTTCCAAACTAAGGTACGGCCATAACCACCACGCCAGCCCACAACGTATTGGCGATTTCAAACATTGTACACAAGAAACTTTTTCAGGTTCAAGTTTACTCACGATGTTTACCTTTACTGTCAGCCGATACCATTACCAACTGAAATTAGTAAATGAACGCGAATCCCGACAAACTCGTTGATACATACCGGGGTTCGAACTAGCGGACATCGAATTGATATTCCATCTGTCAAACCAACTGGACCACCACAACTTCCTTACACCTTACTTAATACCGACTTATTATTAGACAAGAAAAACGCTATTAATCGTTACGCAATACTTGGAATTCAAAATATAGCATGAATAATAAATAGTTACGTACACACTACAATTTGCTCTCAAAGTGATTTAATTAATACACATATAAACATTGTAAACTGTCATATTTACAATGTAATAGTTTTAATTCTGTACTTTGATTTCACGTAGTAATTGAAATAAATAACCGCAGCCTTGTTTAAAATTTATCCGTGTGTTTATGTATACAGCAGGTCTTATCAGAAAAATCGGAAGTGGAGCTCCCTGACGTTCCGTCAGGTGCAGGTGCTGTCCGGCACGGGTGCTTCGGTTGATACTTCCTTACTATTGACTAAACAATTATATTATGGACCTACTGTTCATACTATTGACTGCAACATCTAAAAATAGGCTGACGATGGGCAAGCACATTGGACATTCCTGCTTGAGTTGTCGGACTCTCCATATCAGTACAATTATCACGTACTTTATTTAGAGTTGCCTTTACTTTGTTTACTGTTTAAATCTCACTTTTGGTATTATTCTCCAATCGTTTTTTGATCGACAGTGATTGAAATGAAAATGACTTCACAGTTTTAACACAGTCACGTTGACATTTCCACGATAGATTGCCTTTAAACAATGATTTTTAAATGGCTAATTTTGATTTTAATAAATAAACACGCTAAGATGAATGGCTCTTAAAAAACAACTTCAGGAACATAATAAATGCGTAGTGATGATAATGTCTCAAAATGATAGATCAATTCACGATCTTTCGTTTCGCAGATAACTCAGTCACACTGTAAGAACTGGCACGTTCCCCATAATCACTCAAGTCACATGGGCAATAGTTAACCTCAAATCACGTGGGCAATAGTAAACCTCAAGCTGCATGGACAATAGTTAACAAGGATTTTGATATCAAAACTGATAATATTATCATATTGAGATTATTAACGTAAACTTACCGGATGAAGATGCCTTTGTGCCGATTGTAGGTTTCTATTCTGATGACGTTGTTGCATATGGTGATGAGGCTCGGAATTTCTCATGTGAATTTGTTTGTCGATATCTAAGAAAGATATTACTCTGTTTAAAGGTATATAAATCACAATCTATGTAGCAAGTTAAAAAATAAATGAACTTTTTTTCATTATGGGTGATAAATATCCGCGAATTATATATTTGTAGGGGTGAGGAGCAAATACTTGCCTTACATATATTTCGAGTGCCCGTTTGTGGGAATAAAATGATCTGTTAGATCACCATTATATTACTTGTCGTGTTCTTGTGAAACCTAACTTAGTGCTTGAACGCGACTGACTCTCACAATATTTTATAAATATAATTGAATTCAAATGTACTGATTCGCACACATACAAATAAAACTTACGAAATGTACGTAACCGTACGATATTAAAACAACATAATTTGAATTAAATAGTCCTTCTTATTAGTACTGGGATTATTACTTACCGGTGCCGGTCCCGTATGAACTATTACAATTAATAATTCTGTCTGCATATAAAAATACGAAAAGAATGTTGTTTTATGTTCTTCGTGCTTACTATATTTACGTGTTGTTGAAACATCATTTTGAAATAATATGAAAATGAATTAATAATAGTTTTAAGAGGTTTTTCAGCCTCAGTTTTTATGATCAAGGTGCTATGTTGTATAAACCCGACAGTGTTCACGTTCTTACAATGTACAACTTAGTTGCTAGTTCATTTAAATAAACAACTAAATACACATAACTATAAGAGTTAAAGATCACTATTACAGAAAAAAATATGAAAATATGAAATCTAGAAATTATAAAAAATTGTACTTCATTACATTAATATATTTATATCAAATACTTAAACTTAACATCTTTTAAACTAACAATCGTTATGTATGTAGGCAAAATATTGTTGAATGTATTACCTTCATGAATGTTCCCTTCATGATCTCTAGTCCTTCCAGTGATCGTAGCGGGACCTCTTTCACCGTCCTCGTTTAGATTTACATCTGTCCAAGATTCATCATTGCTGACCTGCGGAAAAAAAAAGTCAAAAGTATATAAATCTTTCATAACTTTTTTATAGAGGTGGGCAAAAATTGGCAATCTATAGGCAAACGCCCTACGAACTTTCAAATTCTTATGCGAAAAATGGGGTAAAACTTCCCGGACCTCCTAAAAGGCGCTTATGAACGTCGAAACTACCACCGGTTCGGTATAACAGCCCATTCATAAAGAAGAAAATTACAAAGAAAATTGGAGAATCTGAAATCTGAAAATTTTAATATTCTATTAAATACCATGCCATTAAATTAAACACATATAATAATGAAGTTTTCGTTAAAACAAATTAAATGCATTCATATGAGTTACAAAATCTGCAATTTCTTAAACTATATGTAAGTTAAAAAAATTAACAATTCTATTCGCTAGACTAACCAAGTCTTTATCATGCATGTTTGAAATCAAAACAAAATCAAATCAAAAATACTTTATTAATTTAGGCCCTAAAAAGACGCTTATGAATGTCAAAACTATCACCGGTTTGGGAAAACAACCCACTCTTCGAGAAGAACCGACGACAAACTTCATCTGGTTTATTTTTATAACATATACAGCGGAACTGGTTAGTCGCCAGCAATATTTTTACAGGACAATCATTAGTCGATTCTCGTTCTAAATTAATAAAAAAAATAGGTGCTTAATATTTGACTTAATTATCTCGAGAAATGCAAAACTGATATACACTCAACATCAGCTGATTTACGCAAAAACGAACTGGTGTAATAATAACGAAAGCGATAAATCACACCATCTCCTCATTGCACAGGTTCGGCGGACGAGGGGGGCAGCCGGTGTGTACCCGGTCTGTCCTTCTATACAAGTAGGAGCCCGGCGGTCACCTTCCGCCGGGCGGACCGTGGGGGCGGCTCTACAAGGTTGATTAGCTCGAACGATCCCTTGCCACCCCCACAAAACGGTATGTCGGTACACCGTGGGGTTTTAGTCTGTGCGAGTCGGACATAACCCACCCTCTCCCCCGGGGGGGTGGCGTATTCATAAGGGATTTCCCCACGTTCAAAAAAAAAAAAAGAATGAAAAAAGGTAATTGGAACGTAAGAGTAAAACAATACATACAGTCGAGCATAGCAACCTCCTTCACAACCTCTTTTGAAGTCCTTTATTGACAGATGTCAAAATGTCTTTTTTATTTACATGTGTGAATATGTTGTGTAAAATTGAAGCATTAGTGTGAGTAATGCATATTTTAATTACTTTAATGTACTTCTAATGCATTTTATAAAAATAAATAGCTTTCTGCACTTCTCCTCCATATTAGCTTTAACTATGCCAAATTTCACGTTCATCCGTTTGCCCAATTCCGTTAAAAAGGGATACAAAGTTTAGCCTTCACGTATTAATATATATGATATTTTATATGTTAAATGTGACTATGAACTATCACAGGATTGAAGGATGTGACCCTTTAAACATATATACAAATATATATTTACAATACAATACACGTTACAATCGTTTTTAGTGGATACACAGTTACCCCTCTCTGTCAGGCCCAGACATCACCAGCGTTCATATATTGATATACTCTATAATAGCCATTTGACATGGCGCTTAAACGTATAGTCCGGTAAGTCGGTAATATGCTTTGGGACTTTATTGTAAAACCTAATACTATTCCCTAAAAATGGTTTTACTAAGTTTACCAGACCAGTTTATTACAGATCTAGAATGTATTGGAAGAGTAGAGTTATAAAAGTTATAGAATCATTACTAACAGGGTGTTTGTTATCGTCCAATGCTATTTCACTGGATGTCTCAGGATCATTGTTCGTGGTCTCATTCGAGTTCAAATGGAAGGAACCAGCGTCTTCAATAGAGTCCACGCTCTGCCGACAGAAGAGAACAATATTCAATAGATATATTTAATATTAGCTTTTCCTACAAAGATTTAAAATTTACTCTTTCTTTATCAAAAATCAGACAAATTGTCAATTAACTCGGATCTTTTTTATCAAAAGATCATAAAGTTACTAGACATTTATTTAGTATACTTAGTAAATTAAATAACTTACCTTGAATTACATGAAATAGAACAGTTAGTAAAAATATAGTAAAAGTATGATTAAGTGAAATCTCTAATAACATGAGAGTGAAAGAGAAATGAAACACACCATGCGTTACAAAATACATCAGAATCAAAGAGCAAGCCAAAGCCACATAACATGCTGGAAACAATAACCGACATACATATAAATACGTATTATTATCTTATGTGTAACATTTGACAGTTTGTGTTTTATTCATTTAGCCAATACTCTCGGTGCCGGAGTGCGATATGATGAATATTCATAATATTGGGTTTAATAATTCACATAAATATTATTTATTAAATATAATTTGTGATACTTACAATATAATTTTGTTTATTGTGGGCGTAGCTTGTAGCCTATCGTGTGTTAATTTAATCAAAATTGTTACAAGCGCGTGTCGATTTGTGTATTAGATTAGTCTTGAAGATCCGTGAACTTCTATTTAGGGATCGTTAAAGAATTACGTAAGCAGAATTTTTGTAATTTTTCACTCCTCCTTTTCAGCAAAAATAAGTAAATATCTTAGCCCCCTCTCATGCTTACGTAAACATTTATACGTAACGACAAAATTTTACAGAAAAACCGAAAAATTTAATAACAAATATTGCTGACGTAATCACCACTCAGACCCCTATACCTAGCCCCTATGTCATCAAAAATAAGCAAATCAAAGACCACCCCGCTCCATTTTAATGCTTACGTAATACCTGAATGACCCCTTATTATTTTTTAATTTACGTTAAAAAAACATATATTTAGATTTCAAATAAATGCTACCAGGTTTTCAAAACCAATCGATCAATAACGTGTCACACTAAAAAAACGTGTCTTTTGACTTTACTTAACGTGTACAAACCAAGTTGACCACTGACACCGTTATCCCGGACAATGTTTTGGACCTTGCGGCCGGAGGCTTACAACAGGACAAGAACATACATTAAGTAAAAGGGATTATGATTAAACATATAACACCAAGGAAAGAAGAGTACTTTAATAAAACGTAATCTCATAAGATTTCATTGAAGTGGCATCTGACTACTTTAGTAAAACTTTAGTAGGGTGTATTGGGGTAGTTCTGAAAATGGGGTATATTCCAAAATTCTTCCTTCAAAACTTCTAAGAAGCGTAACGATATTTTACAACTGGTAACATTGGCCTGGAGGCTACATCGCCCGCATTACATCAGTCATCGTGAGTCGGTAGAAGCGACGGCACGTGCATTGCGTCCAGTTTACTCAAACAAATATTTTTTGCTCCATGTTTCGTGATCCATAATAATGGGGTTATTACATACATACATATACATCATTTTCGATATTCTAGTAAGTTATTTGGTTACTATTTGTTTTATCATAGTTTAAGGTATTTTGCAAATTTTTGAAAGAACATAACATCTAGAGAGGCGGTTTTAATTTTTTCCCGAATTACGCCTGTGAGGTTATTTCAGTATATAATAATTTCGCAATAACCCCGTAGTAATTTTCCATAGTAATTGTCAGTGATTCTCAATATTTAAAGAAACTAATATAATATCTAATTTAGATATACTTGCAATTGAGATATTTTTCATTTCATAAATTGATTCCAGTCGAGCAACAAATTCTAATTACAACGACTACCATAATATTTTACAAGCCTACTTATTTTTACATTACACATACTTAAATATTTTCCTAACTTACTATGCCTTTTTTATTTACGTTAACAATAAGGAACATTTTTATGTCACACATACATAATGTTTTAAATGTTCAGTGTGAACCACATATTCGAATCAAATACGTATACAGCTACCATAGATATCTATTAAATAAACGGATTATATAACGAGAACGGCCATAAATCTAAAATCACTTTGTATAATTTAATGAAATGGAGATCATAGAAATTTCTTTCGAAATAACCCCCTTACACCTTATTACAATTATTGATATAATTACTAAAAATGTAAATGAGATTCCACTAGAATGAAATTCTTTTATTACAACTATACATTTAAGAAGGGACCCTGAAGACCACAGTTAGAGACGCATTATCTAATAGGAGATAGAGTTTTCATCAATCTTTCCATCGGGAAGTTTTCTCCAACTAACCTTCTGTTTAGGTTGTGCCTTCACCCGGAGGCTCGACTTGAAAAGCGGTTCCTCCTTTTCCGACGAGGGCGAGGGTTCATGCCTGTCGGTCGGTTGTCCGTCGGTTCGTTCCCCGGAATTAGGCTTCAGTTCATCCGTCGTTGTCTCTATTTTGGCAACGGCATCCTCATTGCCATCCGTCTGCTTATTAATTTATTGCAACGGCAAAACAAAAACGAATATAATGAAGCGTTCATTCACAAGACGAACAAGACATTTTCAACGCATAATTTCCGATAAGCGCAACATCGAAAACATATTTCGTTAAGGGCAAATCAATTTACTAAACAAAACATATGGGATCGAAATGATTTATTATATAATGATTATAATATACTTTAAAACGACATGCACTCGATTCTACATCGTAATAATACTAAATCTAAACTTATCATTATAGTAAAAGGAAACTCTACATTTACTTGCAGGAATTTTTAATTCACATTTATAGCATACCTGTATTACAATACGACAATTAAATACATGCTAATTTATTTATGATTTATCAAGAAAAGATTGGAGAGTTGCTAAATATAAAAATAAAAATTCAATTCACTGCAATGTACGAAAAGACATTCTAATATTTAGCAACAGAATATATAGAATCAACGAGATCGCATTATACTAAGTCTAAGTTACTATTTCACAAAATATAACAATACAATTAACAAGTGGTATAGTACATTACACATTTAGTAAAGTAATCGTCATGCTCTGATAATACCGAGTCCTTTTGATGCATTATTATTAATATTAACAAATCTTACCTTCATCGACGGAGAGTCCAATTCGTTTATCGTCGAGTTATTTTCATCGACTACTATCATAGCGTATTCGACATCGTCCCCGTTGTGTTCTACATGAAAGGTTAAATTTCAAATTATTAATTATTAATATAGTAATTATACCTAAATTAGTAGACAACATCGACAAAGCTTGCTTTAATAAAGCGGGGACACTAATATATCGATAAACTTTATATGGAATATCTAACTTATTATAACGAAAATGATATTCTGTAGACAGCTTTCCAATACGTACAGAATTTCATATTCACTACTACATTATATAATTATTGAATGGATATTAACTTTTTAATTAATGCATGCATGGAACTCATCATTCTAAACTAAACGACGTTGCAACACAATGAGAACAGAAATAAAAGAAAAAGCAATGCCATGGCGGTGCAGTATTTCGCTCTGTTTTGTTTCTTACTCTTGACATGATGTAGAGTTACTATTGATAGTTTCTGTTAAAAAAAGTATTTTTTCAAAATGATATAACAAAACAGAGCTCACGAACGTCGACCACAGATTCAGCGTTTCGGCGATCGCATCGCAATTATAGTTTTTACAATTATACCTATATTGTTTATTTTAAACAATTGTTTATATTTAACAATAAGATACTATACGTAACATTAACAAATATTTCATTAGAGTAGCGTGAAACCAGAATTAGATGCAGTAATATGTAGTTCCTATATTTTTTCTATATCATATACTACAGCTTAAATGAATCTAATGAGTAATACATCTTTCTATGACTATAATAAAGCTGTGTAAGGTATTCGAAACATTTTCAATTTAATTTTCTTTCAATACTTAAAGAAATTAAATGTTTCAGAATATTCGTGTAACTAGAAATTTTATGGTATGCTTAAACCTGATAGATCATTCAATTACTATTGTTCCATGAAATATTTAGGATATAGTATTGTTCTGTAATAATCTAAAATATACCTATTTTATACCAGAGATAGACTACTCTATGTTTATTGTTTAATAATTTTACTTTATAGGTTATAGGTATATAACCTAATGAAAAGATAATTAGTAAAACAAATGTCTGCCTTTTAAACGACAAATAAAATTATATTTAGATTTGTGTAGTCCAACGAGAAACAATTAATTAGCGACAAACTAAAACTGAAACATAGATTTTAAACCTCTTTACTGAAAATTACCTAAACGTGGCTTAGGATCGTTTACCTCCGGTATGTAAAGAGATATGTAGATATAATGCGATGCGAAAGCGGATAGTAGGGGGCCGTTCAAGTATTATGTAAGCAGAATTTTTGTAACTTCTGACCGCCTCCTTCTTAGCAAAAGTAAGCAATACTCTACCCCTCCCCCCATCCTTACGTAAACATTTATATTTAAGTTTGTTCTGGTTAAATAAATCAATATTGCTGACGAAATCACCACCCAGACCCATATGTCATCAAAAATACGCAAATCAAGAACACCCCTTTCCCCATCTGTGCTTTCGTAATATTTGACTGGCCCGTAGTAGCGCGCGCGTGTGTGCCGCGTTACCTGCGTGTGCGCGGTGGTAACTAGCGATGCGTGTATGTGAGTGCGTGTTATTGTTAACGTGTTGGCTGCAATCAAGTTTGCAGTGCGTGTGTGGGTGTCGGTGAGCGGGATGCCCACCAGGCAGGAACTGGGGGTACACGTGGTGCGACCACTGGGGGAACAGCGGCCGGGACCCTACACAACCCACCCCCAAGGCCGGCGGCAATACACGGGGGAAGGAACACAACACAATTACCAGGGTCACAGAGACAAGAAGATATTAAATTGTGAGCGTTTGTGTGGGAGTAACGTAATTTTGATTGTTTGAAAGTGGTAAATTAATCGTTTTTTTAACAAATGATAACAATCAAACAACCAGTGGGAGTTCCCCACACGAGGGACAATAAACGGGGAAGGAATACAACATAATTACCAGGGTCACAGAACAAAAGGACATAAAATGATTAGCGTTCGTGGATCAAGTAATTTTGATCGTTTGAAAGTGTAATATTAACAATATTATTATCAAACGTTAACAATCGAACGATCAATATTATTTTGTAATAACGGTGATGCAGTAGTGCCGTAAGTGTATTTTAAATGTAGACGATTTTACCAGTGTGTCCCAAATCGTGACGGGTTATTCAAGCGGCGTGAAAAAAAAGGAGAAACGACACTTCAAATAACGTATTTTATAACCTCAACAAATTTTACGGAACACATATATACCAATTGAAAACGATACCGGCCAGTTGTTTCTGGGAACCTAGTCATCTGTATATCCATAAAATCATTTCTATAATCCGGAGTACTTTTTAGTTACGGAATGTTATGTAGTTTGTTTTCAAATATTTTGTGTCTAGTCTTACAGTAACTTATTATCATACATAATCTCCATTCAACGGATTTTGCTATATTCAAAGAATTAAAAATTAGAAAAGAAGGGAATATTTTCAGATGCATTTTTTAAGGAATTTTATAGGAATAGAACATATTGTTACGACTGTACATGGTTGGTACAAATGGTTGTGAACATATCGCTATAAAAATGATAATTTTCACTTATCAACATATACATAAAGTGCTTCTAAAGCATATTAAGAAGCTTAAATAAAGAACATCGAAATACATAGAATATAAATTCTAATAAAAACAACTGTTGTACTTAAATATTATTATTAGATAACAAATGGTATAACGTAGTAAATGATATATTCTAAATATGAAACAATGAAAGTTTAACACAAAATCTATTGGTTTCAGCATGAATGGGTCGGCTCACTCGGGGTAGTACCACCCGACCCACAGAAACCGACGTGAAGTAACAGTGCTTGCATTGTTTCGTTTCGATCGGTCAGTGAGAGCGCCAGTTAACTAACCTACCCTCCCCTCCCCTGCATTCCTCATTCCCCTCCCCCTCCCCCAAACAGGCTGGCAGCGCACTTGCGCCTCCCTTGGTGTCGCAAGTCTCTATGGAAGGTAGTGATCACTTAACATCAGGTGAACCACCTGTTCGTTTGCCTCCTATGAAATAAATAA
This sequence comes from Antheraea pernyi, assembly GCA_015888305.1. NCBI lineage: Eukaryota > Metazoa > Arthropoda > Insecta > Lepidoptera > Saturniidae > Antheraea > Antheraea pernyi. Next base: position 39,270 of record MU158738.1, on the reverse strand, counting down.
AATAAAAAATGTGCTCAGCTATCATTAACTTTACGAAACTCTAAATACAATAATAAACTTTACAAAAAAAAACTATAACTAGTATTAAATATTACGATTGCAAAAATGATATTATTAATATGAAATTGATCTCAATTTAGTCTATTTTTTTACTTCACTGGACTTGGGACTATTTTTTAATTTTATTTATTCCTGCTTATAAATTCCATTTCAATCACTTCATCTGATACTATTTTTTTTATTTTATTTATTCCTGTTTATAAATTCCATGTCAATCACTTCATCTGATACTATAATTTTTATTCCTGTTTTTAAATCCAATTTCAAACACTTCGTCTCATACTATTTTTTAAATTTTATTTATTCCTGTTTATAAATCCAATTTCAATCACTTAACCTGATACTATTTTTTTTTATTTCATTTATTCCTGTTTATAAATACTATTTCAATGACTTCATCTGATACTATTTTTTTTGAAATTTTATTTATTCCTGTTTATAAATCCAATTTAAATCACTTCATCTGATTTCTGGTTCTGTTTGAAAATTCGTAATGAGCATAGAATATTTAATTTAAAAAATAATTTAAATAAATATTATAAATTGGCACAAAAACCATAACTTTTTTTTTCACATAAAAAGAGTGCAAATATTTTGTGAAATAGGAAAAAATCATGGATAGTCTATAATTTATAACGACGACAAAGTAGAAATAACATAACCAAGCCGCTATAAATTATCGATTTTTTTTATGTTAGGGAAAGTGATGCATCAAAGAGTTCGTTAGTACGCGCGGTGTTACTTGTGCGTACTCTCAACATACGTATGTAAAGGTATAATGAGTGACATCAGAGAGTTATCCTAAATTTAGGGGATTTGCTCCCAGGGAGAAATTTAAGATGCAAAATTAACCTATAGATGGATTGACGAAGTGAGTAAAACGACATATGGGATTTTGGTGTATGAAAAAAAAATTAAATGAAAATCCTTCTTTAAAAATACTCGAGAAAGTAATAAACAACAGGATTTTTTTTCTAAATTTCAAACTTTAGTACTGAATTACCCCACCAGTATATGTATAATACATAAACTACAAAATCGATAACAATATATTGTTCTACTAAGCACGATACGAACGGTATATACGACACTGTAACATACTCTTATATAATCAGATCACTTGTTTTTTTTAACTGGCTTTTATAATGACTGTAACACATTTGAAGGTAATGAATTGGAAAAAAAATGTGTCCAATCGAGTCGTGTGTGGGTGTAAAAATATAAATAAGTGTGGTATTACCGTGGTGGTCGTGCGCGTGGTGCGTGCGGCGCGCGCACTCTGCGGGCGCGTGCACGTGCGCGTGCGCCGGCGGCTCCAGTATGTCTCTGTACTTCGACACCATTAGCACCGATATGAAGTACACGATTGCAAGCGAGAGGAACTGCGCTTGTTTCGTTTCCTCCTGTAATAATTACAATTGAGTCGCTACATTTCAAGATAAGCTAAATCCAACTATAGGAGTTCCTAATATTTTACGTTATTTAGTTTAGTTCTCTGTGTATAAATAAACGAGTATACTTTAGACCACAAGACTGAAGTAAAACTTCTTTAGCTCCATCTATATGTATGTATTTTTTTATTTATATTTATATCATAGGAGGCAAACGAACAGGTGTGTCCCCTGATTTTAAGTGAACACCACCGTCCATAGACACTTGCAACACCAGATGAGTCTCAAGTGCATTGCCAGCCTGTGTTTGGGGGGAGAGGGAGGAGGGACGGGGAAGGGAGAAGGGAAGTGGGCCTCCGGCGATCTCACTGACCGAACGAAACGCAACACTGCAAGCACTGTTACTTCACTTTGGTTTCTGTCAGAGGGTGGTACTACCCCGAGTGAGCCGACCCATTCATGCTAAAACCAGTAATAACTTCAGCGTGGCTCTACCACCTTAGATATAGTCCGCATCAAACTTTTTGACCACTCTGGAGTAGATGCGCAGAACACAAATTTAGGTTTCAGAGGGACGTAAAAGTGGTGAAGGGGAGCAGGCTCACCCGCACGCACTCATACCTCTTCCTAGTTGCAGTACAGTCGCATTCAGAATACTTTTGTTATCGTTAATTACATGTTATTTCCATTTTTCTGTTATCTTTCACTTGTTGATATTTGTTATTTTCGTTATTTTTTCTCTTTACTCTTACTTGTTGATACTTGTTATTATTAGTAGTTATTATAGTTATATCATACAATCCATTCACTTCTAAAAATGATGTTTCTATGGAAGACGTTGCCCGACTATAATGTTTGTTGCAAATTATTTATTTATTATGAATGTATTTCATTAATAATAACTGTATTGTAGAGACATGCATAGTACCTGCACAATATATGGTACAAAATATATCCCACAGAAAGAAACAAATACTGCATAAGGGGAATCATCCAATTAAAGTATGCGATCACCCAAAACTCATCAACCAGATGATTAAATGTTATCTGGAGTGGCAGTATTATAACCGATAATACATGATGTGGCAAACTGTTAATATTCTAGCTCTGTTTAATACTCTATTGTTCAGCTACTAGTGTGCATTTGTAGCTTTTAGTTATTTTTTAGTCCAATAATAATTTAATTTTTATTATCCCCGCTGCTCCTTCACGACAACGCGCGACCTCATACTGCACAGCAGACGGTCTCCAAGTTGCAAGAACTGGGGTTGGAAGTTCTCCGTCATCCGCCCTACTTACCAGACCTTACCTACGCGCCTACAGACTACTACTTTTTCCAGATTTGGATAACTTCTGGGCGGGAAAAAAATTCAATACCCGAGAGACAGTAAAAAATCCCTTTGAAGAATTTGTTGCCTCCCGTCTAGATTTCTTTAAGAAGGGTATCAATAAACTGCCACTGCGTTGGCAAAGATGCATTGATTGCACGGGTGATTACTTCGATTAACACAAATAAAAAATATATGAAAAAAAATCGTTTAAAATTTTTCATACAAAACGGCAATTTCATAGGTAAAGACCTAATATGTATAATATATACATGTATATACAGATATTAATTTTGTACATACAGAACGTACATACAAATCCAGTGATAAAGCTAATTGACTAAAAAACCATTAGCATTCTTTGCATGTTAGCCAATTATATTATTAAAACCCTTTAAACATCGAACTATATACTTACCACGTCTCTATAGATGACAGCTCGAAGCCTATTCACGTCCATGTCTTGTAAAAGCCTTTCTGGGTCCTTCACAGGACTAGAGGCGTCCGCTAAGCTGGCCACAACACTCTGCAGTCGAAATTTGCATTTTAATAAAAGGCACCCCGCTACACTTACACGAATATCAAGAAAACTACGGAAAACTGAATAAATTCGAAAAACTATAACGAAGGAAATCATGCACAATAGACAAAATTAAATTATTGTGTCCTGTGACAATTTTAAACGTTGGAATCATTAAAAAGATTGCACTAAACATGCGAATAAAGAAGAAAAGATACATTATATAAACTAATTTCTTAGTTGCAGTGTGTGCTCTGTTATTTTATTTATTTAAAAGAAAAACCCTAGTTATACCTTCCCTTAGAGTTTTGTGAGCAGTGCAAAGTGACCGTAAAAGCATTGTTTTTTTTTATTGTTTGTAAAACTACTATGTAAAATATTAATTTGCAAAATTTGAAATATTATTGATAAAGTGGCCATTTTATAAAAGAAACTGTGGCGCAAAATTAGTATTGTGCACTCATTATACCAGGACAACATAAATCAAAAGTGTATTAAACATTGGACTTGGTTTATAAATTTTGTTAACGTTATTTAGCATTGTGCGGTTCTCAGTATTATTACTAATAGGTTAGGAATATAACGTAAACATAAATTAAAACCCGAATTGTGCTTAAAAGAAATTAATAGAAGTAAGCTAAGAACTACTTTATGTGATCAGCCTATAATTGAGTCTTTTTTTTTCGAACTGACTACGCTGTTGACCAAGCAAGGTCTTAACAGCTTCACCGGACTACCTATAATTGAGTCGTTGCGTTTCAAAATGGTCTAAATCAAATTATAATCTTTCATATAATGTTTAATGTTCAAGTTTTTTAAACAGATGATGAAAACTGAAGATAAAGAAAGAAGAAGAAGAAAATGAAGATGATGAAAAACATCGTAAAATATTAGGAATCGCTAAAATTGGATTTAGAATATTTTGAAATGTAACCACTCAATTATAACTGTGTCCAAAGGTGCTATAAATTGGTATTAGTGTCTTCTACAAGAAACTTCGAAATAGATCTCAAAGTGGACATTGTTTTAGGTAAGAAATAAAAAATATGTAATAATACTGAGAATAGTGAGATTCCCCGCAAACACAATACTAAAAGCTATGTCCCTTTACCTTGGAGGAGGGCGAGTCGGGGCGGCGGGCGGAGGCGCGCGCCGCGAACCGCTGCCGCTCCTTGCACTCGAGGCAATTGCGCACCGCGCACGTGCACACCTACGCACACACACGCACTCGCACGCACGCACGCATGCACGCACGCACGCATGCACGCACGCACGCATACACGTACGTACGCACGCACGCACAGCTACGCTACACTAACGCTCTAACCTATTCTATCAAAAGCTGGACGAGAAAACTCATCTCATTCAATATATTAGACCCTATCCGTAGCGTAATCTAAGAAATAATTCAACATTTTTCTGAGTAAAAATTACGTGAAACATTTCTGATGCAAAAAAGACAAAGATGTATAGGTATTGTATAGGACAGAGAGAAAACAATAAAGAACTATATTATAAATATATACGCACGCAGGAAATCAAGCAAGAAAAACAATACGAGGTATATTATTTACTACTATCAATTGTAGTGAGTTGTACGCGCTTATTTGGTATAGTTTCTCGTCCATCTTTTTTGAAAAAGGCTACAGATATACGGAAGTTTTGAAATGACTACAAAAATTACAATAAAATAAAATAATTTACTTTCTATTATAACTTGACTATAGATAGAACGAAAGTCCTTATTTTCTTTAGATCTATATAACAAAAATTAAAAGTTAGAAATGATTACAAATTAATTAATTTTAAGTTACAAAGTATATTATAGGTTATAATACCAAAGGGGTAATTTTTAAGGAGTTTCAAAGATATAAAAAAAAAATCTACAAATGAAATCAGTTGTACTGTTCTGTATGGGTATTGATAGTACTTCTAGCTTAGTATTTTGAGTATTCATTTTGAGAGGAAACATGTTTTTATTGTTGTTAAGTCTCTTAGGAATATGGAAATGCCCCATATTTATTGTTTAAAAAATATTTTATTATAATATCAACACTTCGGTTAGGTGAAATTCTAGAAATATACACAATTGTTTACCTAAAAACATTGTAAATCTAATGTGACTTGTAGTATTTCGGTTTTTCATTAAGGTAAGAAAGTTACTTGGGGATATGGTAAATAACCCTTATTTATTCTATTGTTCTATAAAGATACATAATTGTTTATATATGTGTAATGTAAATCAGATGAGTACACCAGAACAGTACAAAAGATTCGGTATAAATAATGTCGTGAGGTTAGAATGAAGGTCTCACCAGCCTGAGGCACTGCCTGAGGATGCCGCCGCTGGACATGTTCTTCTCGGCCTCTAGTTCTGCGAAGTTGAGCGCGCTCGCGAATATGAGCACGTCCGCCATGCTCACGAGCCGCTGCAGGAACGTGACCGCCACCTCCACCGGCATGCCCTGCGTCGGCTCTATCACGTCCAGCTCGTTCTGTGTATTTTTTTTTTCAAACTGACTAAGCTATTATCCTGACGGACCTACACAACTTCACTGGACTACTACGTTCAGTGTATCACACAGATTGTGTTGGAAATGAAATTATGAGGACATGTATCCACCGCTCACCCGCACATGGATATCCTCTTCTTTGGAGTACTTCGGCTGAGTTTGTGGCTTAGGTCGCTGATCTTGTTAACAAGGTACTAGTCTCCATAGGCACTAAGCTTTATTATAGTTTTCTAGAGATTTTTGCCGATTTTATAATTGTTTTTTAATACAGTTACGCTCAGAGCGGTTTGCAAGTTGCGACATTCAAAACGTACTAAGTTTTTGATAAAGGGCAGCAGTACTTGTGTTCGTTTAGAGAACGTTCAGGTAGATTAGTGGACAGATTCATTCCATTTCATGAATAAAACTAAAATAGAAAAAGATTTGTGCTAACATATACCTAATAAGAATACGGAACACAATATACACTTCAATCACTTACACTGGGGTATTTGGCAGACATGAATCATCCAAACTGATGAAATTTATCAATTTCGTTCTTGCAAATAAAATTACGTTAGCTGATTGGTTGAATAAAAATACCCTAAGAAAACTCTTATTAACGTCAAAAGTTGCCACCGGTTCGGGCAAACAACCAACTCATCGTAAAGAACCGCCAACAAACTCGATCAGGTTTATCTGCTTAACCCCTCGGCTGATTTTTTAAGTACCCAGGTCTCAAAATGGCGGAATATCTTTTTTTTATGTCACGAAATTGTAAATTTCATAGTTTAGTAAAAAAAATTAGTATAAATGAAAAAATATTGTAAAAATACATCTTACATAAAAATTAGGATTTTACAATAAATAATTAGTTATTTTTCAAAGTTTTATATATGAATCACGTATTTTTTTATGCTTATTATGCTGCCAATAGTATGTTGACCTGTCTCATGAGCTCTATATTCGTTTTTATGGAACTTAAACCTTTATCGTTTTGGACATCCCAGCGTTTAACGTACATATATTTATAATACTTCTAGGTTAGGATCGTTTTTAACGGATGCACAGAGAGAAGTGTTAATTCCATCTTTAAAATCTGAATTAGACACAAAATTTGTGACATTAAATGTTTCTCAAAATATAACAAGTATTTTAAATTTCTAAAAAAAATACGGATGACCTAAAAATATCAAACATTAACAAAACAACACAGTACAAATAGTAAGCCGATAGATGGCGTTTAAAACAAATCTAACGGTAACATCGTTGCCAATTTTGCAACAATGCCGATATTACAACAAATTTTTCTCTAATCCTTTCATAATAATTTTTTCAAATTTGTTATTTATCAATATGTCAAAAAAAAAGAAAAGTAACGAGATTTCAATAGAATGGTAATAAAACTCACATTAGGCGAAGTAGCAGAGGCCAGCAGCGGAAGTAGACCTCCACACGCGATTATCAGGTTATCAGCGAGCTGACTGATCAAGTGCACCGTGTTCACCACGAATATAGCATTCTCGCTGCTGTTCACGAAGTCTATCACCGACTTTGTGGAGTGACTGCGCCAAACCTGTAGTACAATGATCACAAAGTTCTTAGCATTTCATAAATTCACTCTATGGATGCCAGGACTGCCATGTTACAAGGCGAGTAGTCTGGAACACTGCTTTTTTTTTTTTTTATTAGGTCTACGAAACTGTGTTCAATTAATCTTACAATTTGTTATTATAATTTCTATAAATAAACTTAAAATTAAACACTTCTGGACGTAAACACAACTTACACTATTGAAACGGTGCGCATTAAAGAAATATAAAAGAAAAATAACTAAAAATTAAAATGTACCTTCAAAAATAAAATACTCAACTAAAAAAATTAAAAACACTAATACTATCTATACATAAAACAAAAGCAAAAATAACAGTTATAAGAATGAAACCTACTAATGAAGAAAGGTTTTTTTATCCTTTATAGGTTTTAGCGTTTGAGCACAATCTCATGTGATGTTAAACAATGATCGTCTAAGATGGTAAACACGGTAAAACTTAGAGGGGACTGGCTCTCGAGTAGCAGCTGCCGAATCACACCAACAGGTGCTTCGCGACAGATTTTCAACTTGAGGGTGGTAGCTAGTCAGACGAACTTAGAAAAAGCCTTAGGGCTTAGGGCACCATGCTATAATTTCATCACGATGTATTTCGTGCATTGGAAGCTCCGCCTCAGTTGGTAGGATTCGAACCTACGTCCGTCGACGCGATGTCCGAACACGTTATCATCTAAGGTTTGAAGCAATGATACTTCAAGATCTAAGGAACCTCTACTGAAACTCATCAACATTCACCCATAGTCGTTCGCCGACTTGAGAAATTTGACAAAACTTTACTAAGGTCGTATTAAATATTCGTTATAATAAGGAGTTTATCGTTGCTCTGGAAAAGGCAAAAACTCTTATTAGTTTATATACATAATGATTTTGCTAGTAACTTCTCGATACACTCATATTTTTAACTCAAAACATATTGTAATGGTCGGTTACTTTTTTATATTGTACGAAGCTTTATTTTTACATACCAATGCTTGGAAATGTAATTATAGGGATACAGCGATTGGATCTTCAGTTCTAAAATGGTATGTAGTCAACGAGCTTTATAAAATAACATTCAAATGATATCACTAATTGACTGAATATTGAATTAAAATGATTCATTTGGCGTGCGGTTCTTTTGCCATTCTTCACTTAATAAATCATGATAAATATCTGTCGGTGGCAAAAACGGTTCAAACCAAAATACTGTTCGTTCTTTACACGCTTCCAATCGGTCGGAGTAGAAGGTAAAGGGGTGAGTACCTAATATAAGAGTATTAAATAAGTGATAAGTTATCGCCTCACCTGTATATCAGTTTCGAGAGAGAACAGCACATCAGAAAGCAATCTCTGATGTATGTACGACCAGCGGAACTCTGGAATGCGGAATGGCGGCCGCGTCGGTCCCGGGGAGAACATCGGCCGGGAACATTTCGACGTGCGTTTTGTCTCTATCATCGAAATAAATATACCGCTATTATTTCACACTTACCGCTACGATTCACGACACGAGTCATGAGCACAATTCTGATTTATTCGTTAACTTTATTCAAAAGCACCAATGAATACGTTTGGTGCAATGATATTATAACTAAAAACCTGTAGATACGTTACCTACATGATAATTCGACAAAACGAATTGCACTATAATTCACAAATGCGTAAAATAATATCATAACGCCACATAGTCTTAGATAAAATGTGGAAGTAAGATGGCATATTCCTAATATTGGTGATGAAAGAGAAATAGCTATATGTTGCTTAGATACGGACGGCTTCACGGTACAACCGTCACAAATAAGCTAGTTAGCCAAGTTTTAACGCGGTGCTGTCGAAGCGCTTATGACGTATCTACAGCTTTTTAGTTATAATATCATTGGTTTGGTGGTATGTTATGGACTAGGTATATGTAGCGTCTCATATTATACCAAATATAGGTACCTCATATACGATACGTGTACCATGTGTACGGACTAGAACACTTCCTGCTGATGAATAGTAAAGGAAAATAACATGGGTTAATTTAAAGACATTTATTTGAATAACCAGCTGTGCCCGCGACTCCGTCCGCATGCAACCTAATCTAAAAAAACAAGTGACTAAGAAAATAATCTGAATGTATTAATAGTCCATTTACTTATCTACTTTACTCTCGTACTTAAGGCGCGTCCTCATTAAAATTACAATAAATTTTGGCAGAGTAAACCGATTTTAATGAAATCAAGACTAAATGTTACTCGACGATCTGCTTTATCGTGAACGTAGTAATTGCTAAAGAGCAATGATGCGTGTTTATATAAACAGACGGACATTTCTTGGTCATTTATTGGAATATATTTTATTACTCATTCCAAGACACCTGCAACAATTATTTTCAAAATCTAAAAAGTACAGACACGCATTCGTTTTACAATCTTATTATACGTATAGATCTGTAACTAATCTGGAAAAGGTATGTTTATGGATCAAAATAAAAATAAGAAAAATAAGTAAAGCGAAATAAAATAGTTTACCAAAATGATTGGAATCGACTTGAGTGCTCGTGGAGGCGCTTCGCGGTCTCTTTGGGGACGTCGAAGTATTCGTTCCCTGTGAAGTGATACCTTCACCCCTCGCGTTGTCTTGCTTCATCTCGCTGTCTCCCGGTAAGCTCACACGTCTCTTGTCTTTTTCACTCTCACGGTTTCTCTCATCCACCATTTCTTGATCCTTTTTATTCGCCAGTGAGATGTTTTCACTAATCGTTGAAATGGGTGGTATTTCTGGCGTCGGTTTCTCTTCTGGTAATTCCTCATCTATCTTTTGAGTTTCATCTTTCAAATTTTCTTGTATCGCTTCATCGATTTTTTCTGTTTCAATCTGTTCTGAATCTTTTAATGTATTGGTACTGACTAAAAATTCACCATCCAACTGCAAAACGTTACCTTCTTGAGAGTGATCTGAAGTTATGACTTGTTGTGAGCTATCTTCGTCCGATACACATCCTTTCTCATCTTTGTATTCGCTTTGGGTAAGAACCGAGGTAATCATATCTGAAACTAGCTCATTAGCTATCGTTTCAGCGGTTTGCTTCTCATTTATTATCTCTTCGATCTCTTGCTCGAAATCGTCGCGACCGATAGGTGTGTTACCTTCGGAATGTAGGCCTCCGGAGATGGCTCCAGAATCTGTATCATAATCTGCTTTCAATCTGACTGTTTCGAGTGCTACAGTCAACACGTCGTTAACTATATGAATAGCGACGTGTTTCGGATCGTCTGAATCTCCATCTTCTGGTACTTGCATTTCAATATGATCCTGAAGTTTCTTAGGACTGGTAGCTTCGCTTGGAGTCAAGTACAGCTCGGATGGATCAGAAAGTTCAGATTCCCTTTCTGTTACGACATTCAACTCTGCAACTCTTTCGGGGCTAGCCGTTTCACTTGCAGATAAGCTTGACGGTATACCTTCACTTTTATCAGTGTTATCGTCTTTTACAATATTATCACCCACATCTCTGACTGGAATATAATCGAGACTTCCTTGTCGAGTGAGATTATCTGTTTTCTCCAAAGTACCGATACCAGATTCTGTATCTAAGGCTTTGTTTTCGTTGATAATTGAATCCACCAAGTCATTAGCTGTTGGTAAGTCATCAGTATTGAGAGATAACTCTTCGTTGTCCGGATCGGTTTCATCGATAGCGTGCTCTAAGTTACTACCAGTATGTTTAACATTATCACAAGCGTCTTCAAGAGAGGGCACTTCGGTATCAACAGACTCTTTGACGGGACTATGTATTTTACACACTTCACTATAAACCACTTGTGTAGTCCGATCGACTTCGCCGTTTTTGTCACTTTCCGGTTTGGCGTTAACACAAATGCAGGATTCGACTTCTCTAAGTGAGAGACCTTTTCCTATTTCAGTTTGAGCAGCGTGGTTGAGTACGTTCTGTTTCCTTATGGAGGCCGGGGAGCTATTGACACTGTCGTCGGTGTCCTGCACAACGCGTGGCTTGTTCGTCGGTCCGTCCGTGTGTCTGTCCCAACCCGATATTGTGGAGATCGGTCGTTGCTGCCTTTCCGCTGGATCGGTTATATTATCTGCTCGTCTCTGCTCGTAGTGTTCGTACATCTGAGCGAATTGTAACTTGAACTCTTCGTATGAAACCTGTAATTTATGTCAATTCGTTTTGATTTATTAAGTATTAATAAAATCATTTTCATAATTTACGGCAGTGTATTTATAAATATTTAAGTAGGTTTTAAGTCAGATAATTAAATTTTTGGTAATATCAAATGAAGTATAGAGTTACAGAATACGACAAAGATACAAAAAACAATTCACGACCGCTTCCATATAATTATAATATTTTTTTGTCCTTACAAGGAAATAACTTGAACTTCAAAGTAAATTACCTTAGAATGAACGATGGCTAAAGTATCGACCCACACTCTCCAACCTCCATATTCATGTTTGATAGCGTGATGCAACAGCATCCTGAACAACGAATACACCATGTCTGATATCTTCTGCTCTTCAGCATTCTTCGGGTGTATGTAAGCCATTGCGATTAACCATTCCTGAAAATATTAAATATGCACATGACAGTCAATTGTTCAAAAAGAAGCCGAATGATAAAATAACAAATTCGAATTTACTGAAAATAATAATTATTCTCGCAACGAAAGTAGCACCCAATATGAGATGATCAACACAGCTTATCACCGTTGAACTGGATAAAGCTCATCATACAGAAGTCATATCAAACATACAAATAGAATTACTGAAAAAAACACGATAAGGTATGATTATTTAGCCATTGTAAATGAATAACAAGCTTCTTTAAACCCATTATAATTAATTTACGAACGAATTAATATCTCGAGATGTCCACATACCTGCCACACGGACATCTGCAGTACGGTCCGTCGGTTCTCTCTGTTGTTGCTGCACAGCAAAGTCATGTCCGACAGGAACAGCTTCTTCACTTCCAGGAGCTGTTCCGTCTGTTTCGACTGTCTGATAAGAGTCGCCACGACTTTGAGGATCACTGAAAGCATTAACATTTTAAACAGATAATACATCAAATGGTAGGAAAACTTCATATTTTCGTTTTTTTTTTGAGACCTAAAACCTACTTGGGTTTTCGAGACGGAAGTGCGGCTGCGGCTCCGGGTGGCTCGTGTACAGTATCTGTTGGCCAACATGTTCGGTGAGCAGCTCGTAGAGGGCATTGTAGACGGGGAGGGCTAGTCCTTCGCCGCTCGCACCTAACCTTGTCGCTAACAGTGTGTATAGGTTATGTGGAGACATCACATCGTATTTACGCCTGGAAAAAAAATAACGATATGAGATGTTAAGCCTTCAACTGCAAAAGTCACTTTCTTAACTGTCTTTAAAATTAAAAGGAATAAATTTGAACGGAACGTACTTGTGTGTGCTTCTGCTGAGGAAGAATCCGAGAAGTTTTAACGCCTGAAGTCGTATCAGTTGACTCTCTGACGATAACAATTTGAATATCGTTCTGACACCGCCCTGTAATTATTTATTTTATTGTAAGAATATTAACAGTTCTAATCCTTTCTGTAGAAGTTAACTACATAGTAGAATCTAGATATACTTAAAGTTTAGAAATACCATTGTCAGACTTTTTCGCACTGCTATGTATTACAGAAACTAGGATCTCTTTCTACATTTGTCCGTATATTATAAGAACTGCAGTATTTTTTTTAACAATACATACAATATCAAAGATTATTTGGTTCATATATCCTTTTCCATTACAATCAGATGTAGAAAACGTAGCTACTATAAATTGTGTGGGACATATGTAATGACAATAATTATCCACACGATTCTCTCACTAATTTTCTACTAATGCATTTCTTTAGACGATCTCTTTTTATGTTGGTTGAAGTTTATGTATCTTTTCATATATCATGTTACCATGGCGTGAAATACAGTGAAGCTGCGGCTACAAAATGAGCTAAGTCTCAAATACAATTAACTAAAAATACATCGCCAGTTGTTTCTAATAGGTTCCGAACTACCATGGACGTACTTAGATGAGTAAAACACTTCAACAATACTTTTCAGTTTTTCATATTTATATATTTTTTCCTTTTACTAGCTTTATCGATGATGGTATTTTGACCATCTCTTTAATACTTTATATGCATTATTATTACCCTACATCTTGTTAGGTTTAAACAATTCTACTATAAGTTTTTTTTTATGATTTTTTGATATTTCCAAAAGCATCGTTAAATAATAATTTCCACAGAGGTTGTTTATACATCTTACCTTAGCATCGAAAGCCGGCACCATCGAGCTCGGATGTTCCGACATCAACGAGATTAACATTTGCAAAACGTCGTGGAGATTCTCATCCTGTAGTAATTAAATAATACTTATAACATCTTACAACTTAGACAACTATTAGGCATTATATAAAACATAGTTCAATAATAAAATTAATACCCGTTTATTGCCTCATAAAAAGTTATATGGAACATGTTATGTAACCACCATTGCTTTGTAATTTAAGTGTTATAATTCATTATATATTTTCCATATCTATACTATAGTGATCAATTCATACGAATATTTTTAGTGATGTTAGCTGTGTATTTGTAAAATGTTTGAAATAAAGATTTTTTAACAAATTACTTATATTCAAACCTGCTTATGGTCTAAATTAATTTCACATTTGGATTCAGCGGATCGAAATACATGAAAATCATGCTTGGTCTAATTCCACAAAATAAATTTTCATAACCAAAACGCCCAATATTTGTTCATTTTTTACGGTATTTTTTTAATTAGCTCGAGAATTTGAAGGTGTACGTTCCGAACTGACTCCAGATTCAGATTGAGCGGATCGAAATACATATCGGTAAGTAGGTGGCGTCAAATGTACGAACACTTTTTTTATGTGCTGGTGTAATTATCGCAGTTACTTAAAACAATTATAATTAACTGGCGGGCTCGGCGGACATTGTGCAGCCTTGATTATACAAAACCTTGACAAATTATATACCTAAACCTTCCTCATGAATCACTTTATCGACTGATTAAAACCGCATGAAAATCCGTTCAGTAGTTTTTGAGTTTATAACAAACAAACAAACAAACAGACATACGACGTAGCAGGACTTTGTTTTGTAATATTTAGTGATGATGTATAAATAATTAGCTTCATCTAAAATGTTCATATTCAAAATTAATTATAGATATAACCACCGATAAAATCAGAAGTAATTGTGTGTAGTTAATATAACAGAACAGCATACCTCGTGCATAGTAGTGAGATAGTTGAGTATAGACTGGAGCTCGTCTTCCTTAACTCCGTTTCCAATCATTATCAGTTGTTTCAAGAATAACAGGATGTAAGCACGTATAGTTAAAATATCTTTGTGAGCTGGTCTAGGACCATCTGTAATTAATTTTTTTTAAATCACTTCATTCTATTCTATTAATACATTTTTTTAAATTTCAATTTACAAATTAAATTAAAATTACTTACCTAAACCTTTTGGAGTGATTCCACTTTTGGCCTTAGGATTGACGACCCAATAATAAAACTTGAGCGTGTGGACAGTCTGCAGGACGGTGCTAACTCTCCTAACACTACCGTATATGTGAGCATCGGCCAAGAAGTCCGTAGCGAGGTAGCAATACAGCCTGGCTTGGACCGCGGCCGGCGTGTGGATCCACAGCGCAGGGTTGAATAGGATGTGATCCAGCAGCTGCCAAGTGAGGAACGATTGGCAGAAAGACTGCGATTAGCATAGACTTTTTACTGTCCGATGGTCGGTAGCTTTATGTTCTCTTGCTTTATCTTACGCTATTACCAGACTTCAATTTAAATGATAATATACAAAGCGAGAATTTATTAAACCTTATTTATCATTGAAATGTTTAGTTTGTATTTTATAAGCAGTTGTGCATTTATGTATAATATAATATTTTTGCAAAAAGCGTTTGCGCTGCTATACCCATCTATATAATACGTGTACCCCATAGATGTGTTATATGTGAATTATATTGCTAAGAAATTTACTTTTCTATAAATCGATATGCCATTCGACAAGTGATCAGACCTTAAAAAAATATTCGCAGTTCAAATGAAAGAGTCCAGAAAAGAAAAAGAAAATCCAAGCAAAATACTGGTTACTTTTATTGACAGTTCGAAAAAGGATAAGAATCTGGTTTATTAAACTGAATATAAAAAATGCCTCCTTCATTGTAATCTTAAATATGACCATATACCTTCTACCTGAATAAATAAAATCAAAGTTTCACATAATTGTTATATCTGAAACAGACAAATTCCAAGACCTGGTCATTAGGTGACAGTAACTAGTATTTTATTATCATCCAGTTTTATTTTATCATTTAAAACCAAAGAAATCACGAACTGTTGCTACTATTATATAAATTCTAAGGATAACTAAAATAAGGAACTTTGAATAAAGAAATATTTTTACAAAGTAAAGAAACTATTACAGAGAAAATTTCCGTGTAAAATTGACACAAGTATAATAAAACAATAAAATACAATATGTAAGTGCAGAACAGTAGAACCGGGGTATAAGATTATAAATCAAAGTGAAAAAGCAAGAGGACCGTGCGCTAACAACCATCGAAATAAATTCATTCGGATTTAAACTTCAAGTGTTTACATTGCAAGTTTAGTCTCGACTGGACAAAGCGACATAAAATAATGATATTTAATATCCAAGTTACAAGATATCCACTCGATTCGTCCAATCGAAAACAAACCTTCGTGTAAATGGGACAATGTGTTTTTTCAAATCAAATGTTCTGGAATTACGGGCTGAACCGTCCAAACTACATGAATCATCTGTGAGCCCATTGTCACCACTCACTGTAGAGCAACCATCTCATTTGTATAGCGTAATAATCTCCAACAATTTATTACAACCAACTCACACTAATGTAGTTTGTCGAGTTCTAAACAAGAGTAATTACAAACTAAATTAGTCCTAACGAGAATACGAACCCGGGAACATTCACTACGTAATCTTAGTACCGGGCACCTCAATCATTAAGTTTGCAAATGTTGTGTTGTAATCCGTCGCCGTAAAGTACAAAGGATTTATCCGCAAATCATTTCTCATGTGAAATAGGGAAACTATCAAATTGCCTTGATAAAAAAATTGACAAAGAATTTCCTCTTGAACATAATTACCTTCAAACAGATTTAGAATGATTATCACTTTCATCTCAACGACGACAGAGCTACAAAGCCTGTTACTAAAATAAATTAATTCTTTTGTTTCATAGTTAGTGTTGTTAATTAAAGAACATCGTGCAGTTGGGTTAGTCATCTAAATATTTAGCGAGTTTCAGAGTGATAGTTAGTATCAAAATACGCTATTACAGCGGTGAGTGTTTTAACGTTACGAAATCGTGCAATAGGTATGAGTATGTGAATAATTGTGTATATTTTTGCGTTGCTTTCAAATCCACGCTTACAGATAACCACACCATAGATAACACAAAAGCCTAATATTTTACTGCAGATTTCAGAACGGACAGTTAGAGACTGCAAACTTGAAACTTATAACGGAAGATACGTCATAACACGCACCGTTAAAAGAACGCGTATAATAAAGTGTTTCGATAAAAATATATAACATAATTTCCAAAATACTATATCTAGCAATATTTACACCTCAGATATTTATAATATCCGTAGGATCACCGACAAAATAAAATAAGTACCATCAAATTAGTAACCAACTGAGTTAACCGTTGGAAATACTCACGACTAACTTCGTATATAAAATAGTTACGTGATATTTAATCGCGACAAATGGACTCGACGATACTAATATACAATGAACTTCTACTGAAAAGAGAACCGACAAAACAAGGCATAAGTTCAGATTCAAGTTTCCCAAGTCATTCAGAATCTCTACCTAATTATGTGAAACGAGAAACCGTTTATGAAAAAGTTCTACAACACTCTAAAAGAACACAACAACAAAACTTAACCGTTCAATCATATTACAATCTTGCAAACATTTGTTTACACAAATTAACTTAGAGGAAAGCATTATAAATTTCTTCAAACGAGCTAAGCTATCTCCCCTCTTTATTTATAGGCTGACTCCACCTTGCTAGCGTGTTTTAAACTGTTATAGCAATAACAGGTATAATAAATGTTCTGATTATAGTTGAATGTTAAAAACGTTATTTATGGAGATAATTTTTATTAATATTTTTAACGGACGCGTAACGTAATAAATTAAACAGTGCATTAAAAATTAATAAATTATCTATTACTTACACTTTATTCAATAAATACTCTGAGATTAATCAACAGTTTTGATAAGATAACAACATGTGGAAATAATAAGACACGTAAATAATGGTCGCGACATATAATGGCTTCTTTTCATTGAGATATACTGGCTATTGTGACTCGAAATCAACATACATAATCCACTAACATGCCGGTTAATACAAAGTTAAATCATACTTAGATTTTTTTAAACCGACGAAAGATTAGAATTGGAAAATGGAAATATACCAGAATTAATATATTATAATAGAGAGAAGAAAGAGATTTATTATTGGAAGAAAACATCTCACGTCAATTAAAATAATGAATTGGTATGTATAAGTTAAAAATGACCAAAATACAGGCACCTCTCATAAAACCAAATGCTTCAGTACCTTGCTATAATTTACCTTTTTTCATTTAGCTCCCAATTGTACAAAAATGTACAAATTCATAATATAAGCTATATAATATAAGATAATAGAAAATAAGTTTTCCGAATTTTAAATACACGTACAAAGTATCGCTTCTGAGAGACTTTCAAGTCCACGATTGAACTACGAAGAAAACGACTAGAAACTATATGAAAGTAGATTGTATACGAGTATATGGGGCGGGCATGCAGGCATGGGATTAGTTTAATATTTTTTTATACAAAATAATAATGTTTTACTTGTAAGTAAATAATATATATACATACCGAGAGATCTAAAAATATTAACCTTGGGAACATACATACCTGTTTTAACAATAAGTCTGAATTAGGGGAGCAGCAAGTGACAAGATGTTTTGTAAGATGCAGGAAAGAGGCGAGCGTATCAGGCGTCAGGTGGTCTCGGTTGCAGCGCTGCAGCATGTGCGATATCACGAGGAACCCGCGACACTGCAGCATTTGCTGTTGTACCGTGCTGCAAGATTCCACCAGCGAGCACACGAATCCGAGTAGTTTTGAACTAAACGGAAAATAGATTAATTGTACGGTTTTATGAAACCACGATGAAGTGAAACTCTTTTCGGATCGTAGGCAAATTTTACTGTTACTCTTCGGAAAATTATTCGATTTCGGGCATTAGGATCGGGTTCTTAATCTTAACTTCATAATTGTAAAATGGGAATGATAATGGAAAATCAATAGTAGACAAAATATCCAACTATACACTTTAATTTCAATCTGTATCTTAGAGTAAGGTATACATAATAAATATAATCATTCAAATGATAGACGCATTTAAAAAACTGAGCACAATTTATTTAAATTTATTTTAATCATTTTGAATTGAGCCATGGTCGCCGTCACATCGCCAAACGCCTTTCACTTGACCCCTATCCGCGGCCGCGCGTCAACTGTAATGCGACATGCGATAGACGAAAAAATTTGAAGCGATGGAAAAAATACAGATAAGTATCACGTTTCTGTGTAACAACTAACAGATCCACCTATGGAACATTTCAAAATATAGATGAATCTGTTTTAAATCGGTTATAGCAAATGTAATCATTTTGTAAACTATGTTAGAATCAGGAATAATTTGTACTACTCAATCTACATTTGAATGTACCTTATAAAAAAACATCGGAATGTACACTATTAAATTGTATCAAAATTTATTTGAATGATAAACAGAAATTAATTAACAATACCCAAAACGATTTAACAAAATCTCGTGTCAACCTTAAATTAAGATCGGGTACCGTCATCCGCGAAACGATACGAGGATAAGCGGCGGATATATGCATAATTCCACCTTTGATGTGCTGGCTGCCGATATATATATTTGATGGGGCGATTTTGGGTCGGATTGACCCGTTATATCCGAATCCATCCGAGTGTGACACGGATCGGCCGCGAGGTCCCTTTGAACTGTCATATAATAGGTGGGTTGTTGTCTCACGAATTCTAACGCTGGCATCAATATGTTTTCCGATAAAGTCCTGTGACGCTAGAGCATACATACTATTGACGTCAGGTAAAAAAATTATGCCACTGCTTATACGTTACTTGTTTTAATTATTAAGAAATTAATGGCATTTCAAAGATAAATATATTATTTATGCTGTGAAGATAAATGTTCTTTGATGTTTTCATTTAATGCATAAAATACCCATTTCATTTAAAAATTTAAATAAAATATTATACTTTGATAAAAAACTTAAGTCACATAAACAAAAGACGGGGCAAAACATTCATTAAATTTAATGTCACGACAGTTAATTTAATAACCAATCTTCGCATCCCTATGATGATATAAATTTGCCGCAAAATGGCTGCCATAAATCTATTCGGTTAAGCGGAGGAGACACCAGGCAATTAGGAGTTGTCAGGAGTTACCTAGTTTGCGATTCGTATTACCCAGTCGATTTCGGAATGACGCGGAGTTTGAAGAGCCGATTGCCGGCCGACAGTGAAAGTGCATTTAGCCGACTAATGCGACCGAAGCCACTAGGAATATTAATGAATTGCTTTAGTACTTGCAAACGCTTGCTAAGCCTATCGTGCTCGTGATTTACTCCAGAAATTTAGTTCGGCTTTATTACACTAACTAATATGAGCAAACTACTGGAAACTAGAAACTGGCAGAGAAACTTTATTCATGGAACAATCTACGCCCTCGTATCAGGGATATTATAATACTGTGAAATATTGTTAATAAATTCTGTTCTCAACTAATAATGCAGTATATTCGAAAATTATGTAAATTAAGTCTTATTATACGTATTTGTTGTAAAAATATTAAATGATTATAAAGACATTGAGAACGCTAATTACCTAACGTGCTAAAATTAAATACACGTTAGTCAATTAGTCTTTCCGCTATCGCTAGAATAACAGGAAACAATCAGGCTTCACTTTAGTAAGAGAGATACTACGTGTTTTCTATGCGCTAATTTATTTCGAGAAACGAGTTATTTTCGAACTGTCTATAATGCTATTGGCCTGATGGCCTCAGCCTCAGCTTCATCGCACTAATAACAGCAGAAATAAGTATCCTATCGATCACAGTAAATACAATGGACTTTTCAAAATTGCGTTAGTCATGAATGTCGTAGTACAGTTTGTAAATAGTGGTCTCCCAGCTCTGCTTCAAGATAACTATATTATAGTTTATTTTCACATACCATAACAGAGGATCTCGTTTAGGATCTGTCGCAGGAGCGTCATGTGGTAAATCGAGCTGTGAGAAGAGCGGAAACAAAACTTGGACACCCCCTATAGAGTTCAGAGCGCTGTGTATGGAGTGTGTCACAACGGCTTTTACTTCCTGCGGAATAAATGATTGAATAATATAAATATTAGCAATAAGGCATCTCATAAGTCATTATATAAGCAATGATGTCTCTTACTTATTAGCCTGTACGTACACCTCTTATATTGATGAAGGTTCGAATCCTTGCGACTGAGTCTCGGACGTTTCGATGTAGGAAAACACCGTGATATATGTATAGCATAGTGTCAGTGTTTTTTATAAGTCCACCTTAGCTACCAACCTCATGTAGGAAATCAATCGTCAAGCACCAATAAATGTGTTCCGGCAGCTACATTTGAGAGCAAGTTACCCTCTGGTTTATAGTGTGATTATCGTCTTAGACTACATCGTTATATAATTTTCAGATGGGGAAATTGGAAATAAAAATATGATTAATAAGTACAAGATATATATATGTAACAAATAATTAGTTACCTGTAGCATGAGGGCGTGAGGCGTGTGCACGAAATACGACACGTTGCCTTTTGGTGCAGACTGAAGACATAGCTGTCCGTCGGTCGCTACCGGATTGTACATAAACACTATAGCCGATGATAGCTTTCCATCGTACAGAACCTGTATATATACATATATATTTCAATGTAATGTATGGAACTCAAAAGCATAAACCATTTCCACGAGCTGTTAGACGAAAGAAACCCTTTTATTAAATTTAAACATAAAAAAAGATATCAGTGTTAATGGTGATTTTGAATTATTTGATTAAATATGATTTAACACAGATAGATAAAGAAATATTCGTTGATTGCTCAACATGCAAGACAAATATGTATGAAAACGATTCACGTGCTTGTGATAATATTATAGAATTGAATACGTGGTAACAAATGTTTTTTTTTAATCTAACTACATTATTACTAGAATAACATGATTCAAATATATAATTTTACTATTCATACGATTCATATTTATTTGCCTTTATTAGAGATTCCTATCATACAGTTTTATTGGATTAGTGACCAAGTTAAACTGCTTTTCATGCAATTTTAAAGTAGAATTTAATAATCATAACAATAAAAAGTATTTCTTTTCGACAATCGAAGGCTGTAACAATAAACTCAACGATATAGTTTTCATATTGAACGTATCGTTAAAGCTAAGTGTCAATCATTTTTAAAATTCTATTTTATTGGATAATTAAGGTATTAGATATCACAATTATTATTTTTCTAAGCATGCCACAGGAATTACGTATAATGAAAAACAAACACCAAATCAGCAGACATACAACAATGTAATTCTAAATATAATCTATACGTATCACAGTTAACACATTGGATCTATATAATAATTAATAAAACGAAGACGAGTTTCGTAGCACTTGTTCAGTATAACTAACTGACTATAGGTATATAGTTAATAAGGAAATTAATAAGACTATGAGAGATTGGTCTAAGCTAATATATTATTAATGGCTGTAAAAAACTAGGAAAGCAACGCGAAAGCGATTTAAATATTCGATTATTCTACTTTTAAACCTACAAATACATAGATGTTTATTGAGTATGAGATAATAAAACAAAAACTACTGCTTATTTAAATTGTATAATATGTCGTCATGTCGATATATGTTTAGAAAAGCTATAAATAGTCGAGGGCAAGTTTCCCAAGAATCCAGGCTTTACATTACTGAAGCTAATCTAAGTAGCGACTCGACGGGAGTGCACTTAAGCTTCAACTACTTTCTGAAGCTCTAGTAAGCGTAATGACATTACACGTTTTGTTTTATTTAACAAAAAATGTATTGTCACTGACCTCTATTAATAAATAAGAAAAGCCTTTTATAATGTATGTCGATTTACTTATATACTTCGGTATTACTTACTTACTTATATAATCGGTCGTCAAATGGTCGAAATTCGTACTTAATAAGTAAACGTATAGATATTATCGGTATTTATTTTCGTTTTGATATGTAAAGGAATTGTACATTGTATAACTATAAATAATGTCGTGTAATTCTCGATAATACGAAAATAATAATTTCAAGTGTTTTTTTAAATAACACTAAACAAATAATAAAGCCCATCCATTGTTACTAAACAAATTATAGTAAGTAAAGAAAATCTGTAAAAACAGAGGAGAAAAAGACACTGAACAATTTTATCTAGCCTAATTATATATGGAATAGATAAAAACGCTATAAGTACATTAAATATTTACAGTAAGAAAGTAAAACAGTGATCTTTTTATACAACCATTTTGTACAACCCACGCATGGTGTAATATAATAATGTGTAATATTACCCCGCGAATTCTATTTATGTTTCACTTGGTTACTCCTTCAACGACCTCTTTTTAAATAATTTTAAAAACAAGAATGAAGTATTTCTAACTTATACGTATAATATATTGTTTTATAATAGGTCTTTACCTATGAAATTGCCGTTCTGCAGTACTGGCCATTTTAAATCAAAATAATTATTGTTTGACTAATTTCAAATTTCAATGCAAATTCAAATTCAATTTAAAATTAATTTCAAATTAATTTTATTTTAAAAATATGGAATTCTTTTTCCAAAAGAAGTAATTTGTTTATTGATTAGTGTTACATTTTCATCGCATTTCAATCTTTTTTTTCATCATGGATACGTTAAAAATTCGAGTAATTATGGAATATGAGTACCGTCGTGGCAGCAACGCGGCACAAGCGGCACGCAACATCAACGACGTTTACGGAGCTAACACTACAAACCAACGCACCACCTGTTATTGGTTTGCTCGCTTCCGTTCTGCGAATTTCAACATGAAAAATGAACCTCGCGGTTGTCCGAAGACTTTGGTCAACAATGACGAATTAAAGGCGATTGTGGAAGCTGATGATACACAATCTACGGCTGAAGCTACGAAATACGCGTCGAGACGTGCCTTGTAATGCTCAACAGACACACAAATAAAAGAATTTTGAACCGCGTTGTTACCAGCGATGAAAAATGGATTGTTTGATTACCGCAAGTAAGTTGGTTGGATCCTGGTTCAGCACCTAAACTATGACCTAAACGAAAACTTACCCCTAGAAAAGTGATGGTCACTATTTGGTGGTCTGGCGCCAGTGTGATTCATCACAGCTTCTTACCAAACAGGGTGAGCATTACTGCAGATGTGTACTGTGAAGAACTGAACACAATGATGGAGAAGCTGGCACATCTCCAACCAGCATTGGTCAATCGCTCGTCTGCGCTGCTCCTGCACGACAATGTGTGACCTCATACTGCACAGCAGGCGGTCTCCAAGTTGCAAGAACTGGGGTTGGAAGTTCTCCGTCATCCGCCCTACTCACCAGACCTTGCGCCTACAGACTACTACTTTTTTCAGAATTTGGATAACTCCTTAGCGGAAAAAAATTCAATATCCGAGAGGCACTACAAAATTCCCTTGAAGAATTTGTTGCCTCTCGTCCAGCCGATTTCTTTAAGAAGGGCATCAATCAACTGCCACTGCGTTGGCAAAGATGCATTGATTGCATGGATGATTACTTCGATTAATACAAATAAAAAATACATGAAATAAACTTCGTTTAAATTAAATTAAATTCATACAAAACGGCAATTTCATAGGTAAAGACCTAATATAATCCTCTTTGGATTTGATATTTTAGAAGAACTATAATCGTGTTGCAAACATAATATAATACACTACTCTATATACTACATAATATAATATGAACATTACTTTAAAGTCCTTTGAAATTCCGATCATATCTAGTTAGCTACGGAATGTATAATAACTATTACGTAACATATTATCTTGTTCTCAAGTAACACTAATGTACTTGATATAATATTCAAACTAAGTTTACGATAGACGGTGTTTTATGAGTTCGAGAGAGAACAGTGTTAAATATTCGAGCCTCAACTAACTCCTCTAGCTTATGGCAGCCTGGTAATATTGTAATAGTTCAAAGTTGTAAAGCAGCTGCATAAGTTTTCCACAGTTACGCAGGTGTATCACATAACTTCTGAATTATTACGATATATCTATCTATCGCTTTAATTTTTTCATATATTTAAACATAGAATATTTTATAGTAATCGATCCTGACATTTATTTTAAAACATATTCAATGACTTTGAAATTAGACAACATTCATGTTATAGTTTCTTTCAAATTGAATTATTTTCGTTGAAACAAAAAAAAATACATAGTAGAAACATGCACTTTCTTATGTAAAAATATTTCTTTAAAACCTTATATTTTCTGAACTGATTTAATTAGTTATGACATCGACATTCTTATGACTGACTTATGATTCTTCAAACGCAATATTTTCACACGTACTTGTTATTGATTTTTTAAATAACACATTTCACTTTAATGTTGTTAAGTCATTCAGTCGTATTAATCTCCTTAATCTTCCCGTCCTAAAACATAACAAAACTTTGTCGAAAATAAAGCCAATTTGAATTCAGTACGCAGAAGGACAAAAATCCGAAACAAGATTCCGCGACAAGGCACCGGCCTTCCTATAATAATATAAAATGTATACAAATATTTACGTAAGCAAATAGAAACTTAACTGGAATTTAATATTAAAACATGTAAATAATATCTCCGGACCGTTGCCGGGGACATCTCGTTACAGAGATTGCATTTACTTTTAAACTGACAGCTTACAAATAAAAAATATTAAGTCCGTTCTACAAATAATATTTTATAACATTCAACCATATTTTCCTTTTACTGACATCGGGGAAAATGATTTCAATTCATCATGGCCGTAAGTAGATTAATTTGCAATTGCATATTAAACTCATTTTCACCAATTGTGTTTTCACTACGGCGCTATAAGGCACGAGTATATACAATATTTTTCGACTCTTTCGAATAAAAAAACTTAAAATTGAACGTTTACAGGATTTATATTAATGCCAAATGAACTCCGCTTTGCGAGAGTTTAACGTAAGCTTAATATTTCAAATAATTTTGTACTGCTGCCCAGCTTTTTATAACTTTTGTTTATAGCAGCGTTTATAACTATTGTGACACCGTTATGATCTTGAGAAATTTATCGTGAAAGGGATGCTAACTGTGGATTTTTTTACAACATATACGGTGGTTGTGATCTGGTCTTACACGAGAGCCCTACGCCCAATATTTCATCGTTAATTGTTCATGCAGTGCTGTATCTGCACAAATCTTATTTTATAACATAGTCTCAACATACAAATAAATGGAAGTATATGTTTTGGTCCGATCTAATTTCGAAAATAGGTGACAACACTTTTACTGGTAGATTAAGAATATTGCAAAATATTATCAGGATTATCATTATGCCTTCCCATGAGAGTTTAGCAGCAATAATAAAAACAAATGTATCTAACTAAAATCGCTAAATCGATTGTGGGATGTTGGATAGGAATAGCAAAAATACAGTTATAGAAGTTAATCAATATAAAATAGTTAGTTCCCATAAAACAACAAAATAATTTTCAGGAAACCAAAGTTACGAATACCATAAAATAAAAAGAAGTACATAAAATTTTGTTATTATTATAGTTTGACAAAATGTACCTACATTTTTATTTAAGTATGTTTAAGCAGAAATTTATGAGGCCGCTAGGTAAACATATGAGGCTATAAATCAAATCCGACCCTAATAATAAACGAATTCTTATAAAGTAATGAATCAGAAATATCTCGGCCGCCGGACAAACTTTCATAAGCTTTCTTAATAAAAGTTCTCACAAACGCCAGCTCCCTTTAGTTCTGTTTTGACAATGAGAACTGTTTTAGACAAAAACGATTTGATTTATTACTCTCATTACGAATTTGTGAGGTCGACTAAAATCTATGGGCTACTTGACTCAAGATTAGATATCTTTTGACAAAACAACGAAAAAAGGTTTTTTATTTTTATTTTATGAAGTAGAAAACAGGCAGGGCGTTCACCTGATATTAAGTCGCCATTACAGCTCAAAAGCCATGTATAAGATTCTTCAAAAGGACTACAAATCTCAGATCACTCTTAATACGTTGTTATTTCTGAGGAACTGAGCTGAGACGCTTTATATATAGGTTTGAACTAATTCACAAGAACGCAAGATTTTTTAATACTTTATAGGTTTCAGCGTTCGTCTACAATCTCGCTACAAGTTGGTAAGCACCTCCACGGCATACTGGCAACCGCTTTCGTTAGGGCGGCATGGGAGTGTACATTGCTCTCACCATGCCGCCCCAGCGATCAGCCCGGCGGAAAGTTGCCGCAGGGCTCCTTCCTAATAGGGAGGCAGACTGGACACCCAAAAGTTGGTAAACACGCTTAACGTAGAGAGACTGGCCTTTAAGTGCAGCTGCCGAAACAGCTCATAGGTGTTTAGCGACAGATTTTCAACTTAAGTTTTTTTTTTTTTTTTATATTATACGAGGCAAACGAACAGACGGGTCACCCGATGGTAAGTGATCACCGCCATCCATAGACACTAGCAAAACCAGGGGAGTCACCAGTGCGTTGCCGGCCTTTTATAGAAGTATACGCTCGTTTCTTAAAAGTTTGCATTTCATAATTGTTTGGAAATACCGCCGCTGGGAGTCGATTCCACAAGGTCGAAGTACGAGGCAGAAACGACCTTGAAAATCTCACCGTGGAAGACCTCCACTCATCCAGGTGGTGTGGATGAAATTTTAGTTTTTGGCGGGTAGTACGATGTTGGAAATTAGCGGCAGGTATAAGTCCAAACAACTCCTCTGAACACTCACCGTGGTAAATGCGATAAAGAACGCAAAGAGACGCGATGTCCCGACGCAGTGCCAATGAGTCGAGCCGATCGGATATTACCTCGTCGCCGACGATTCGAGCCGCTCTGCGCTGGATGCGGTCAAACGGAAGCAGCTGATATTGAGGCGCTCCAGCCCAAAGGTGAGAACAGTATTCCATGTGTGGGCGGACTTGCGCCTTAAAAAGTAGTAAACGATGTTCTGGTGTGAAATACTGTCTTGCCCTATTAAGGACACCTAGTTTTTTGGAGGCCAACAATGCTTTGCTTTCCAAATGACCGCCAAACTGAACGTCGCTCGATATGTCAACGCCGAGGATACCAATACTGGGCTTGGCGACTAAGGGAACTCCCTGAAAGCTAGGCACTACGTCAAACTTTGCCTTTTTCGCGGTAAAGGCGCAAACTTGTGTCTTAGTGGGGTTAAAATGGACCAAGTTTTGTTTACCCCAATGCGAGACGTGTTCAAGTGACGTCTCCATTTGAGACACAAGTTGATTCCGGCACTCAACAACGCGTTCCCGGGAAATATTAGCATGGCCAGTGTATAGAGCATCCCCAGTGCTATCGTCTGCATAGCAATGAATGTTGCTTACTTGCAACATATCATTGATATACAGAAGAAAGAGAGTAGGGGATAGTACACAGCCTTGTGGGACACCAGCATTCACAGGCTTCAAATCGGAGCATGCACCGTCTACTACGGCTTTTATGCTTCGGCCCGTGAGGAAGCTAGATACCCAATTGCATAAATTCCCGGGAAGTCCAAAGGAAGTAAGCTTCGAGAGAAGCGCTTTGTGCCAAACCCGATCAAAAGCCTTCGCTACGTCTAAACTTATGGCTATAGCCTCACCCTTGCTTTCGACTGCCTCTGCCCATCGATGTGTCAGGAAGGCTAGAAGGTCACCAGCTGAGCGACGTTGGCGAAAGCCATATTGACGGTCGCTAATAAGCTGGTTCTCTTCTAGGTACTTCAAGAGCTGACAGTTAATAATGGACTCCATTATTTTGGAAAGCAAGGAAGTGATGGCGATTGGCCGATAGTTCGACGGCTCTGAGCGGTCACCTTTTTTTGGGATCGGGTGCACAAAAGCGGACTTCCAAGATACTGGCACTACGCCTGTACAATAGGAGTACCGAAAAAGACGCGCAAGAACTGGAGCCAATTCCGGAGCACATGTCCTTAGCACAATTGCGGGAATTCCGTCGGGTCCACTCGACTTCCTGATGTCTAAGGAGAAGAGCTTTTTGCGTATATGTTTCTGCAAGAACTGCACATTGGGCATGCAGCTTTTGCAACGCGCTATGTTCGGTGGAGACTTCCCCTTGTCATCTAGAGTCGAGTTCGACGCAAAAAGGCAGCCAAGAAGTTCGGCTTTGTCTTTTGCGTCGTAGGCCAACGAGATGCCTTCCTTCCGCAATGGTGGGAAAGATGGCAGACTGAAGTTCCCTAGGGCGGCTTTGGCGAGAGACCAGAATGCCCGAGTTCCAGAGGGAAGACGAACCAGTCTCTCACCAATTCTGCCAATGAAGGTGGACTTTGCTAAGGCAATCGCTCTTTTCAAAGACCTGGAGGCAAAGTTATACTCCTTTTTGAGAGCACTGGTATTTACATCCTTTGACACCATCGCGTCAACCCAAGCCTGGTAGCATTTTTGCTTCCGGCGTTTAGCCATTCTGCAGGAATGACCAAACCAAGGTTGAGTTTTGCCACCGACGGGCACTACGGAATTAGGGATAAATAAGTCCATCCCTTGTAGTATGGCGTCGGTTACGGCTTTGGCGACAGCGTCAGGATCTTCCAATAAGAAGCAAACTTGCCCCCAGGGGAAAGATGCGAAGAACGCTCGCATGCTATCCCAATCAGCTGACCTATAATGCCAAACACGGCGGCTGCCCGCAGATTGCGGGCGCAATGGGCGCGAGAGAGACACGTTACTCCGGATCAAACAATGGTCCGAAGAGCCTAAAGGGGCACCAACGGTAACCCGATAATTGTCCGGATGAGAGGTCAGCAGAAGGTCTAACAGGGAAGGCGTATGTTCCTCCACATCTGGGATCCGCGTAGGCGAGGTAACCAGGAGGGCTTAGAAAAATCGATCGACACGGTGTTCGAATACGTTAACGACTGAGGTATTATTAGTGTAACTTAAATTGGTCTTAACATAGTCATTGGCGCTTAAATTGATGTCACGGCTTCTGCATTGAACTTTATCACAGGGTATCCCAAATACGTCCTTTATACATATATATTTAAATATTGCCGTTGGTACATTTCAGATCGATAAACTCGATAACTGATCTATCGATGGCCACGAGAATTACCACAAACAAAAGAGTGGAGTGTAGTTTTCTTGGAGTAGATTCTTATATTATCTATTTTAATATAGCTCGCCAAGAAGTGCGTGCGCTTGGCTGTTATTGTTAATACTAGATTTTACATTGTAATTTAAAGCGATCCAAGCCTAGGACGTTCGCTAGTTAAGTTATACAAGTAGATATTCTGTCATTGACCTTTGAATAAAAATACATACATGAATATTCTGGTTAAATAAAGGGCACATTTACTTGATAAAGTCGACGAGAGGAGAGCAGTAAAGGTGAAGCATCGTAAAGTCGCACACCGAGACGAAGGGCTCGTTTAAAGATACAGGCTATATAAGTTTCAACTACCACTCCTATTCCCGTCGTACGCAGCGTGTTACAGTTCGTGAACCGTGACCCTATTGCTCGGAGGGTTAGAATGGAAGTACTTCTTATAGTCGTTTATTTTGATCGCTAAATTTTTATAAAACAAAAATGTTTCACACCTTGTTAAACCAACTTAGAAGTATGTTTTTTTATTGTTTTAATATTTTACCACAGTCTCACGTGATATTACACGACGATGTAGGCTAGCGGTGGCCAATCTTTTTCAAAGCAAACGCGCAATGAAACATCTTTATAGCGCGGTGGGTGCATATTTATTTTTAGGTGGAAATCAAACCTAAATCACATATTAAAAAAAAATAGTATTTTGAATTTTGAATAGCGGGCGCAAGTTGGCCACCGCTGATGCAGGCTAAGACACGTTAAGTCAAGCAAGAACCAAGGCAATTCATTTTCTGCTAAGTTTCATAGTGCGAGTCGAACATAACCATTCTTTAGTAAATATTCTATAAAATCCAAAAAGAATTTTATATATCTGATTAATAGTTTCAAAGATTAGTGAGTTGAAACAAACAACCTCTTGAACTTTATATCAGTAATTTTTGTATAGTCAATCATTTAATGTAAACGACAAAAGAAAAACATCGACCTTGTTACACAA
Source organism: Antheraea pernyi (assembly GCA_015888305.1). Taxonomy (NCBI): domain Eukaryota; kingdom Metazoa; phylum Arthropoda; class Insecta; order Lepidoptera; family Saturniidae; genus Antheraea; species Antheraea pernyi. Next base: position 8,302 of record MU158738.1, on the reverse strand, counting down.
CAGAAAAGAGACTCTTACATTAGTAAAATAATAACGGAGACAATCTCTTCTGCTACCGAAATGGATACATGGATATTAGTCAAATTAGAGTGAAAGACAATGCGGTTATACGGGGCCGCCACGCCGCGCTGGGCAGGGGTAATTAATTTAAAATGCGGTAATTAATTTTTTTTAAAGAAACAGAAAAGTTTAATGACTCTCCTAATGAAATCACGAATTTATTTCCAAATGAATATTAATTATGAATAAGTTTATTAACATACCAAACGTTTTTCAGGAATCATTTCACTAGAATAATTTTAATTAACCCAAATAATAGATTTGAATTTGGAGTAAACATTGAATTCTGTGTTATAACATGACTTTATATTATTCATTAATTTAGTGATATATAATAGAATACAAGTCGTTCTAAGATTTAAGACTCGTTCACAACAGTAAGCTGCTGTATCAACGAAATTTATTAATTTATTAAACGTCTTTCAAATTTATCTATTAAATTGTAGAATCCTTGCTTTCGGTGAAGGAAAACAATGTAATAAAACCACAGCATGGTGGTAAGGCTTTTAATAATCTGCCGCCAAGCAAGTGTATTCCGACAGCATTCGGCAGTATTGAGAGATACTATACTCTCTAGATGTAACGTATTTACCATCTTAGAACATATTGTCATTTAACTTCAAATGAGACTGTGGTCAAACGTTAAAGCCTATAAATGTATTTAAAAAGTGCCTATGGTTTTAGTGCCGCTGAAAACACCTTAAAAAATCTTGTAAACCAATCATCCTAACATTTTATATACACGTTGTCAACGATATAGAAAAGTACAAAGACACACATGGTCCTAGATGTCCTAGATTTGGGGTGTCGAATAACGTCATAAGACTTGAGGCACCCAAGCCAACCTCACCTGCACGTGGTGCACCCTGCTGAATAACGAACGAGGCAATGGCGAAAGCGGGATGATAGGGTTTTACAGCTTGACTGGGTTGCAACCACGATGTATATGGCGAAAAAGCCCGTCATAGTGATTCGCTTCTGCGGGTCGCGTTTCGGGATCATATTCAGCTTGTGTCACTCGGTGGCCGCCATTGTTTTTGGATAGTACAATGCTTACCATCAGGCATAGTGCAGTCATTTTGCCGTACTACAAAAAAAGATTAGGTACATAACAGATGGACAACTACATCTTATGCAGAAAAATAGGCTGTTCCCGAGATATATATCAAATGTACGTACAGCAAAAGCTAGTAAGTCATATTTACATTAGTATTATTTCAGAATTATATAAATCGAAAGACGTTATAGCTTGATAAAGGGATTATTAGGTTACATAAAGGTTAGTTCGCGGGTTAACAACAATTCAGTACAAGAGATGGTGCTTTCGCAACTGAACATCAAACGGAAAGTTACTTTGTGATTAAACGTAAACAGCCGTGCCCTGGAGTACTTTAAGCAAAATTAAAGTAAATTTATTCCTTGTTAAGAGATATCTCCGATAATTATAATATATCAAAGAATGGTTTTACGGCAGAAGTGAGCGTTTATATATCAGTATACCAGTTTTTTTTTCTCTACGGATTCTTTTTTCTGCTTTCGTTAATTTATTGTTATTATTTTGTTCTATATATATTTTTTTATTTGTCACGTTACGTTAGTTTACATTTTTTTTCATTGAAAATTATTTCCTTTAAATTATAGTCCACAAGGTCCCGCGCTGGAGCGTCCACGGCCCGATGGTTGTACCTACTAATTGCATCGTCAGTCAAATCATAACGGTATATTCAAGTGCAAGTTTCATAGAATGATTTTTTTTTTTTTATTTTACATGTTATAACACTAACAGGAAATCAGAATCAATAATCTGAGTACGCGTTAATCTAATGAAATTGTCGATTATTCGGAATTAATCACGAATCAAATAATATCCAAACAACCGAAGTCCTATGACGGCGACATCGAGAACACAAGTAGGGAAATGCCTCTGAGGTTCCACTATAATCATCAAAATGATCACTGCAATATATAATAATATTACAAATGTAAGAGTATATTAAGAGATCATAACAACTGAGAAGCAATCACCACACACAGTTGCAACAACACTTCGTATAAATTTAAAGTACAGCAATATTTTGTATCCAAAGTTGCAGCTTCACAAATTATGAGTAATGAGCACTTACTGAGTAATAATTTTCATTTATTATTGTGAGCATCATGGATAGACTTAAGTCTATCGGTTACATAAATAAAATTAGGAAAATGCTACATTTAAATTAAGATGACATTCATCCTCATGTGATGAGTCTGGGATCCGAATGAACGTAATAAGATATTGGTATATTCGTAATAGTTATAAGACCTCTAAACAATACCGATACAAGCACGTCAATCGCTGCGAATGATTAAGACTACGTCAAGTATAAAGTAGAAAATCGAACGCATTGTACAACTACAAATAATCTGAAAGCAAAGAATTTGAAGAGTTTAAAATAACTGAGTGAGTCAGTAGCTGTCACATTTATTGCAAAAAGATAAAGCCTTCTGTAATCTTTATAATGTCAACGAAATAACGTGGGCAAGACAAAAAAAGATATTGGAAATTCCTTGAAGGCTAATTTTTTTTTTGGTAACCTAAGGACGTAAGACATGACTGTATTTTATGTATTAATTTAATTTTTATTTTAAGAGCATTAAATATAACACTCTTTATCAAGGTAAATCGAAATAGAGAAAGTATAAAACCGAAAGTATAAAGGAGAAATAATATAAAACAGTATTAAGCCAAATAACACAGATATTAAGATTTATTAATGAATGAGATGTTTACTATATTTAAATCTGAAGGAGATATATGTGATGGCTTAGACGACTAAGGCGATTTTCACTTAGAATAATGCCCAGCTGAGCACTGTGTGGGCTTAGCGAGTTAACAAATGGATACCCTCACGTAAGCCGCTCGACTAATTCGAAGCCTATAAGATAGGTTACTCGAATATAAATGGCTATTGTTTCAAACTCAACTCCTTGACTTACTATGTAATATTCATGTAGGTATACTTACGAACGCGACATCTTAGTGTCGTAAAACTTTTAAGCGGTTTTAGAGGGGCTTCATTCTGTATAAACAGAAGTGAAGAAAATTCGCTTCCCTAATAACTATGAATATTTGTTGAGAGTGTTGTTTTTTCTTAGCGTTATAAAGAAAATAATTAAATTTAACACGTACTTAGAATAAGTAAATTTAAAAAAAATCTGTATATATCAAAATGGCCATTGGTATATCAAGGATCGATTAACTCCTTAAATCTATTTGTCGGATCGACATGATGATATAGCTGACAAAATCGATGGCGCTTAATAGTTAATTATACAATCAAAAACTAATTCATCGTTATGTATTTTAAATGCTTATTGCCGATTAAATTATTTAAAATTGTCATTAAGTGAGCTGTAGAGGGCGAGAGATTTAATCAAGCGGAATATCTATTCAAAGTCCATAGGTTCGAGCACTACAGGAAATACATTTTTACCTATTTAAATTACTGTCACTATTGGCTGACAGTTTATCTACAGACAAACTTAATTCCGACTAAAAAGTTTGTAGTAATATCCCATCATTTTATGCTTTTACAAACTGTTTTCATACAAATATTAAAAAGACGAATAGTTTTATATTTTTCTCTAAAAAAACGTATAAAAAGTCTACGATATCCAAAATGAATAGAGAGATAGAAGAAAACAAAATCAAAATATAAGGAATGTAAAGAATAATTACCCGTAAATAAATAAACACAAAATCTAGTGACAAGACAAAGCGAGGACCCTGGTTAAATATTTAGACGAAATCCTTTAAATTATCTCCACTGTGAATAGATATCGTTTGAGATAATTTCAAACAATACAGCTGATTTCACAGAAAATTCTTAACGCTTTAACGCGTTTGGCAATCACAGAAATTAAGTCATCCTTTGTTATTTTCTTTATCCTTTGTCATTTTAAACGATTTTCGTTTTAACCTATTTGTAAAACGAATATCGATTAAATTGGTACATTAAATTCCCAAGTTATTTGTAACATTTGCAAACGGCATGCAATTTAAAAGTTACTCGTAGTATAAGATACCACAATGAGATATACCAGAACACCATGAAGTTAGTAGAACTGAAAAGTTACCAGTTACGTTCCATTACATTATTTTTTAAATTACGTCTTACATCGTGGATATTCTCCATTGGATCATGAACGAGTTCACCGAAGCGGTCCACTCTGACATCAACGGACGGTAGCGGCGTCTGACACTCCGTATCGAAGCGAAACTGACCCTGACACCACAAATTAACGGTACCATATGGACACAACACACATAATGAATACTTACGACTGACACAGATAAATATCACATGGAATTTTATTCATTAAATCCACATGGAAACATATAGAAAGCGAGACAAACAACAACAAAAATTATAATAATAGCGAGCGAGCGAGCGCGCGACATGCTTACACGCTTGCATGCTTCGATATCTACGAGCAGGGAGGCATGCGCTGCAGCAACTTCGCGGGCCTCGTCAGCTAATCGGCGTCCTCTCGGAGTCGCGTCCTCCTTCACAACTACACATGCTTCTTCTACATCTGCCGCTTTAGTATCTTCAATGGGCGAAGCGATATCAAAGGATGATAAGGGTTGTTCGTCGGGAGTTAAGGGAGGTGTCTCGGGATCAGTCGGTTCGGGTGGGGCATCTGCAGGGTCAAGCTTGGGAGCGGTCATCTCGCTCACCCTTTTGTGGTTCTCCGGTAAACTGATGTTGCATTCGTTGTCGAAACGGAATTGACTCTGTGTCCGAGGTTAGCAAGAAAGGAATATACAACATTAACTTAACTGACAATAAAATAACTAAAGTATATTCGATACATTTTCAACTATTTAGGCGTTGATTGTTAAATTTCACTATATTAACCAAGTTAAATTATAATTACGAAAAATTCTTTAATATTTTTTAATCATCGTAAAATTACTTGATAATTACTTCTCTAAGAATTTATGTAAAGAATATTTTTAAAAGGGTACCTTGTAACCAGGGCCTAATCTGTGCATGGCGCAGATCTGATGCGTTGTCAGGGCTTCTCCAAAAAGGTATATAGCGGCCATTTGACCGCAAAAGACTCTCTCTTCGTCCAATTCAGCCGTCGCGCCAATGTAGCATTTGTCGAAAGGCTGCAGTAACAGAATATATTTCAATTTTAATATTCTTTCCCTAGAGAAATACTTTTTTCTGTTTTGACATTCTAGTAGTTTTTATAACATTAATTTAAGTAAGTCTTTAGACAACTATAAATAAACGTGATCACAAAAGGTACAAAATCACAAACTTTTGGAATGTATAATTATTAAAAAAAAAATGTTCTGTAAACGAACTGTTGGTATACCTTAAAAGTAACAACAAAATGCCGAAACATAATTTAATTTAAAACGTATTATAAGAGTTTGGTTAACATATATATAGAAGTAAAGTAAATTGACTCATAAACGAAATTTTCTCATGAGAATGTGCCTAACGATACGTAAAAGTAAATTATATAACCTTTTATACAAAACGAGCGAGAGTTACGAGCTCATAATGAAATGTGTACATACTTGAGAAAACAATTTAGACGTTTAACAATTGTAAAATACATTTCGGTATTAACAAATAGTATTCAGATTCTCAGAAAACATCACTAATTATACTTAAATAAATAAAATAAACGTACGAGCTGCAAAATTCTTATGAATAACAGTCTTAGAAATATCGATCGTGCTAAAGATATGAATGAGATGAGACAAACAATTTTTGAAATGAAAAATTCTTTAGCCGCGTTGAACGATTTTTGGTAGGAAGAAGTTCACGTCACCGATAACCTCGACATGATCATGACGTATTGCGCTTGCATTAGACTGTATAGCGGCCTGTGTACATGTAATATTGATATTTTGTATAGAGCTTGTGCAGCACATCATATATTTGGTTAATTAATAAGTATATTAATTATACAGTAGTATAAAAATGTATATAATTATTTCTCGTATCGCCAACAGTGTAAAAACCAAATAAATGATAATAATTTCATTTTACAAATTATGAAATTGAAATAATTCAGATTGTAATTGATTTAAACAATTAAAAGATAACACAATTTTCCCATGGTTTTTTTTTTCTTCCGCCGGCAATACTTATGACTGCCTCGACTTTTTATTTTATTTTAATATGCAAATTTCTTTTGAAATAAATTGAGAAAAATCTAACAAGAGATCGTTTATTCTTTGACAAACACTCGAGCGACTAGAGAAAACCGCGTAAAACACTGTCAAAGTTCCTTAATATAAAACGAAGGAAGTATTTATTGGAAGAATTCTTGCTCAATAAACTCGTGAAATTTTCCCCTATGCCACGTTAGGAGCGAAAACTTGTTCAAACATTGAATGCTCGAATGATAGATACACCAAGGAGTAAGTTTTTACAGTAATTGATTTTACAACGATATGACCTCGGGGAATATCTATATACTTGGTGGTGAATTTATTTAAAACTGTAAAATAAATTTATTAAAAAAAAAATCATTTTTACAAGAAAATATACAATAATATACTTGAACAATACAGTTCATTATTTGTAGAAATGATATGACCATGTGACGATAACAACAAAGCAATTGTATAAAATCTGCACAATTTAGGCTAGCCTGCGATAAGCGGGTCTCAGGGGAATTTTCAGGATGAGTGCATTAAGACGCAGGGGCCCAAGAGGTCGGATAACGTATCTAGAGATGAGAGATACACGTAATAGCAGGCTCGCGACTATTACAAAAAGTTGTTTCATTCTTGAGATTTTCTATTTATAAAACTCTTAACTGAATTTTTACATTTTGTTTAATAAAATGAGTTAAAAAAATCGACGCGAGTAGGATCTGAGTACCGAGTGTTCCGTTCTAATATAATATATTATATTTGTGTTATATATCTGGTGGGGAAACAATATAAAATAATTTAATTCATTCGGTTGAGGACTCTTGGTGCGGATCCGTCCCACACTGGGCTGGTTTTTCGTGTTCATTATTTTATTTCAAACGTTGAATTATAACGGCACACAAATGCGGACGTTTGAAGTCATATGTATAAGTAGTTTCATAATAGAGCACAAAAAACTTGAAATGAACACGATTTGTACTCAGGTCACATAATTCTTTAAAATTAAACTATTTTGGGATGGTTTTGTAATTTTGATCGGTAACCTTTTTGTACGACGAAAAGTGGTGGTGATAAACACTGTGTCGGGTAGTGTTGAAAATACCGGTTCTCGTCCGATCACCGAAGTTAGGCAACATCGGGCGCGATTAGTACTTGGGTGGACACGTGGCCTGACGTTATTTTTTTGTCACAAGTTTCACTCCTATCGTGTTTCTGTACGACACACCCTGTTTACTGTTTGATGTCAAAATAAATTTTTTTTTCTAGCATCACAAAATGATGGTAATGTGCCCGATAATTATGAGGATATAGTCTAAAATGCTTCGGCAATAATTCCTGTCATGTCGGTCTGCAGACATCTTGGTTGCTGAATATATGCTGGCTGATTTCAAAACGCCAAAAACTAAAAGAGAGTCACTGTGGCGGGATATTATTATTGATATTATTATAGTGATATTAGTGATTAATATTATATGATGTATTAGATTTCGGATACATACAATTCTAACATTCCTCCATAATAGTACATATATGAAAACTAGAGCCGGTTACCTATAGACACATTCTATACCAAGCCATTTTTGCGTGACATGTCCTTCAGGCCATTTAATATTTTGGCAAAAAATATATGTATTATCATACTTTTCTTTTCAAAGTGTCTACGCTATTTGCCTGACGGGCCTTCACAGCTTCACCGGACTACATCATGTGTTATCGGACAATATTACGTTATAACCTCATACATACCATGACATAAGTAATTATTTCGCTTTAAATAGTTACCAAATCGTATACCACCCGTGATACACGTGGCTCGGAACGTGTTAACGAAAGCTTACGCTTATTATAGAGACTCGAACACACACGCATTGGCTTACACATAAAATCAGTTCAAATTTAAAATTCACGTATAAATCAATGGAACTTAAGATGGTTTCTGACCAGCGAAATTCATACGTTCAAGTCTAAGTTAAGTGGAATTCCAAGATTATGAGACGGTATGTAATAAGATAACATAAAATAAATCTTGCAATGTGTTTGTGTTGAGTTCCGATCGGACCGTCGACCCGAGCG